>VUJU01001399.1:0-58309 GCA_009835225.1 Aphis craccivora | reverse complement strand
ACATTATTTTGTCATTTAATTGGATAATTATAATGGAATATTTAAATGGTTTATTTAGACATATTAAGAATTGATTATCAGGTGCTTTATAACTGAATAACGGAATAATTGTATTTTTGTTGCGACTTGTGCCCAACTACAATATACAAATAATTAATTTCAGTAATTTCACTGACTTGTGCCCTATTGCACAATAATAAAATGATTGGACTGGCATCGATATGGTTGGGGGGTAGTAGAGGAACGGTTCTCAAATGTTTGGCTGTATGTAAATTGCGGCAAAATTTACCTTTTTCTAAAAGTCGATATGTAAACTGCGGGAAAAAAAAATTAAGATTATACAATCTGCGGCAAAACCGATAAGATACATCATACAAACTGCGGCAATTTATTTTATATACTTTCTATATATACTACATGTCTACATACTATATACAATATACATATCGTTACAAAAATCTATATACACGTTTATCGTTTAATTAAGTATAATAGGTACGTGAAATATTTCAATTTCAAGGTATGAATTTTTGAAAAAAGTATGTTACTTATAAGAATAAAACACAAAATTTTAATTAGATACCTATTGTATTATTATTTATTTATTTATTTATTTTTTTGATTATACAATTTTTTAAAATAATTTTTAATAATAATAATATTTTTTAATTTTAAAATTGGATTTTTGATTATACGATAATTTCGATCTAATTTTTAATAATAATAATATTTTTAATTTTAAAATTGGTTTTTTGATTATACGATCATTACGATTTAATTTTTAATAATACCTAAAATATTATTTTCAATTTTAAAAATTGGTATTTCTTTATTTTTACGCCTAATAGGTACTTAAAGAGATACCAATAGCTGTCAAACACGTGTCAATACGTATTATACCTATTTATACAATAAACTTGCATATAGATTTTCGGGCGTCACCGTTTTCCCCCAAAATTGCCCTTTCCGTTTACCGCCAGTACAAAAATATATAATATATATATATATATATATAACACGATAGACAATATTATAATTATAAAAGCTTTCGTGTAGTTTGTGTACATGTGTTTACCACATCCCTTGCAGAGTCCGGAGTTGTTTATCAAATGAGCACAAAAAAAAAATAAACCCGATATTACAGCACACCTCATCCCCGACCAAGGTCGCTTATCAAGCCAACGTTAATATTTTATTTTTATATGTATTTGTTATCAGTGATAACTTATAATATATTACTATATATAATATAACTTATCACTCTCGGAAATGCTATACACGCGTATAATAAAGCTATATAAGATAATATAATTTATAGTATATTGTCATGTACATTGAAAAATATTGACACGGTGGTAATAAAAACAAATCGAAACATTTTCCTTTTTTTACTGATTTATCATATTATTATTGAACCTTTTTTTGCTGTTCGGCGAATATAGCTATCGCCGTTTACGATCTTATTCGACTTAAAAACTTTAAACTCAATTCCAACTGAATTGTCCTAGTCGAAAACGTTAGTAAGATGTGCGTATAGTGACAGGCTTTTCGTCAAATCATTACGCAACAATAACTAATCATTCTTTTTTTGAAAGCATTTTTGGATAAATCTATGTACTAGATAAAACGTCGAAAAAGCTAATAAAAAGTCCGTTTCTGATTTTCTAATCGTTTTTTTTTTTTTGCAGATATTCGTAATATTCACAATAGTATCAATCATGGCAGTTTATTTTCCATTTTACGAATCCAAAATCAGCGTGTCCTCCGCCGCCAACTACCCAGAAATGAGAAAAGCCGCGGGCTATAGTATATGTATAGGTTGGTAGTTGTATATATACAACTATATTATAATCATGTTATCATTATAAATGTATATTATACATTGTACTAAGTATTTATTTTAAATCGCATGAAAACACATTCTCGCCAAATTTTAATACGTAATTTTTTACAACAGTGGAAAAGTCAGTAAGATGTGCATAATATAGTGATAGGCATTTTGTCAAATCATTACGCAACACTAACTAATCTTTCTTTTTTTAAAAACATTTTTGGATAAATCTCTATACAAGATAAAACGTCGAAAATATAATAAAAATTCCGTTTCTGATTTTCTAATTTTTTTTTTTCGTTTGCAGTTATTCACTATAGCCATCGTGGTAGTGATTAGTGTAAGTGCCATGCACCTCGCACCGGACAACGGTTCCCGCGTGAGCGGCACCAACACCGTCACAGCCGTGCCACGCGCGGTAGACGTCCTGCGCGGCGGCGTGGTAGATGTCCTGCGCGGCGGCGTGGTAGATGTCCTGCGCGGCGGCGTGGTAGATGTCCCGCACGATGGCGTGGTAGATATCCCGCACGGTGGCGCGGTAGACGGTGTTGGTGCCGCTCACCCGGAAACCGTTGTCCGGTGCGGGGTGCATGACACTTACACTAATCACTACCACGATTGCTATAGTGAATAACTGCAAACGAAAAAAAAAAGTTTAGAAAATCAGAAACGGACTTTTTATTAGCGTTTTCGACGTTTTATCTTGTATAGAGATGCAGTGGCGCAAATCTGGGGGTGCAGGGGGGCAATTGCCCCCCTTTATACTGTTATCTCACAATTTAAATTATATTTTCTATTTTTATTTGATTTTTTTTTACATTTTATTATTATTTATAATATATAAATGAGCACAGAGAATTATTTTTCTTAATAGGTGGGTATTGAATACTTTTGTTCCCCCCCCTGGCCCCTCCCCCCATAATTTGAATTAGTTTGCGCCTTTGAGTATAATATACGTCATATTATACTACATTCAATAGTAAAAATGACTAATTTTTGTATAACAAAATCACACATTTGTTTTAAGTAAGTTTAGTAAGTATAAGAAACCATAAAAAATTAAACTTATATGTCTATTAATACATTTTAAAATAACGGCATGACTTAACAATCGTTAAAAACTTGGACTAATTTGTTGTGTATATTGTGTATTGCATTTTATAAAACTAAAAATTATAAATATGATTATTTACGACGTAAATTTTATGTTGTGTTTAACAAAGAATTTAAATTTTTTATACGGTATACGGTATAGGTACTCGAGTAAAAAAAAAAACATAGAAACCACTGATGACCTGGCATCTGTCTATATTATATAATTAGCTTATTGTTTTTTTATAAGTGTTTGAAGTTGTAGTTAAGAAAATATCATGAGAAAATATCGTGGAATTAGGAAAGAATTCGAATATATTGATTATTAATATAGTTGTAACTTATAAACACGTTTATTGTTGTCGTAATGTCGTGTACTCGTGTAAATGTGAAATACTTTACTGCACGTGTAACGTATGTAACTCTGTTAAGCAATTGTTGATAAATATAACCAGATAGATTATATCAACAATACCTTTACAACAATTATTGAATTATCTCAAGAATATTATCCCTATTCTGAACAGTTAAATATCGCAGTTGTCCGTTATCGTGTCTTTTATCTTGATTTTTTATTTATAAGAACAATTAAAATACACAAAGCCACAAGATTAAGAATGAAAAATTATAAACATTAATTTTTACGTTAATTATAAAATTAACACAATATAGTACTATATTTATGTATTGTAGTATACTACAATATATAGTATGATTATGACATATAATATTTCAAAAAATATTCTTACAAACCTACATTTTGCAAGAGCGTGTAATGAAACCAGGGAATAATCAGTTAAATGTAAGACATCCGCTATAACCTATTATAGGTAGAGTTGTGTGACCCTGGTTTGATATAATTAGCGTAATCGGTGATAGATTTTAAATGTATTTACTATTTAAATAACCAAGACTTAATTATATTACAGTTATTATTATTATTGATTTAATTTCTTACCTAAATACTTTTAAACAAATAATACTTTCTAAGTATTAAAGTATGTAACTTAAATTCTACAATAGTTTATTCAACTATTATTTATACTATTCGTCAGCACTCAGCAGTAGCCCTCTAGTAGTCTAGTAGGTGACTGTATCGAGTCGTACGGAGTTCGATGGTCTGTACTTTGAAATATAACGTATTGATATTTATTATGACGTAGGTATACTCAGTGTTGTAGATACTATTATTAAACCTTGGAAATAAGTTAATAATGCGTGAATGTTATTGTAACGACTTTATAGTTTATGGGTCAATAGTTAATTCCATCATGTTTGTGTAATGTAGAGTTTATACAAGATGTAATTCAACATTTTTATTACAAGAACAGTTCACTTCTTATAGGTTATAAAGTACGAAGTTGCTAGGTATAGAACACACCTAATCTTTAGGGAATATTCGTTACTTTTCAGTTCTATACTTCAATAGTCTTATAAATTCAAAATTATAATAATACATAAGTTTCGAGCTACAGGTCACTTACGTCTTATGTATTGCATCACAAAGTCTCAGTCCCCCATCCTATTTTCACCACAGATTGAACTACCTCCAACTAATTCAACTATTATATTATGCATCGCTGTAGTCTGCAAAATATAATAATTATACTTTTTCATAGTACCTAAGCCAGAAGAATAAAAATAGTAGAATATAATATTAGAAATATATTCTCGTAATACAAGGATTATAATTAATTTATCATAATTAAAATAAGTACCTATCTAAATAAGTAATTTAAATAATATCCATATAAATGTAGATTTCCTATAACGAATTAGCTATGGCTTGAATTATTTATTTTTTAAATTATTACAATATACGCAGTTAATCTCACGAAATAATTGTTTCCGGATTTATTTAATGCAGCTCCAATGTTGTCAAGCGGCGACATTTAGCGTAGGAAGATTTCCGCTTTTGAATTCGATTTCGCCTCTCGGACAGTTAAATTACTGATTAAACGTTAGTCCGAATAATGAGAAAGTAATACGTCATACATAATATTATACTGTTAATCACATTGTACATTTAAGTGGCACAAACAGTATTTTTTTAAGGGGAGACGTTCCGAGAATGAACTACAAATTTATTATCATCGTAATTTTAAAAAAAAAATTAATGGTTTTGTACAATTTTGATGCAAAACCAGGACTAAACAAAAATTTTTAATAAAAAAAAAGCGAGTAAGTGGGTACCGCTCTGCTGTACATTAGGTGCCGTGTGGATCATTATTATATATTATAGGAGTGTTAAATATGAATCCAATGATAGTTATCAACGTTAGGTATTATTGTATACGAAAAACGATTCTGAACAGAGATGATTTGTCAGCCTAAAATATAATTTCCAGTGGTTAGTGAAAAAGGTGGTTTATGTTTTAATGGCCTGAATACACCAAAATTTAAGTTCTTTTATAATTATTGTAAGCCAAACTTATGAAAAACCTTGTATTAAATTTTCAACTCTTAGCTACTTATACAAAAAAATGTATGAATTATAACGACAAAATAATTTGCAAATATTCATGAATTTGACAAATTGTTGTTAATATTTGAGATTCAAATGCTAATATAAAAAAATTGTGCCTATGTATTTTTATAATTTTTTAAGCACAATAAGAATAACTTATGAGAAACTTTGCATTAAATTTTCAAGTATTTTAATAGGGCCAAAAAAAATTTATCGACACTTCAAAAAATTTTTTCAGAAAAATTAAAAATTTCAGTTGTCTATAAATAGCTTAAAAAAAGTCAAAATATTTTGAAATTTAAATCACGTAAAGAAAACACCAATCTAAATAACTGGTAAAATTTTCAAGTATCTACGACTTATACTTTTTGAATAATAACAATATTTAAAATCGTTTGAGGATAAATCGTTATCATTACACTATTTCGTACAAATTTAAAATTCAAACGCCCTTAAAATTTTTCCTATAATGATGCGTCGAGTTTTCTCTATAGATACTCGAAGGAAAGTCATCCAAAATTTTTTTATCGACACTTCAAAAAAAAATCAAATTTTCAGTGGTGTATTGGTCTATAAATAACTCACAAAAAGTCAACATTTTTTGAAAATTTAACTATATATAGATAACACTAATATAAATATTTGGTGAAAATTTCAAGTATTTATAGTGATTAGTTTTTGAATTACAACCATATAAAAAAATCGATTTGGTCGAAAACTGGTTTTGCGTGAAAATTCTCGTTTTTCCTTAATTTTTTGGGGATTTTCCCGGCGCTTTTGAAAGCTATTGGGAAATTCAAAAAATGACCTCCCAATGCACCAACTAATTTTTTTTTTGCTATCGGAAACCACCCCTAAAGTTTGAAATTGAAGCATTATTTCGACACTTTCTCGTGTACACAGACACAAAAAAAAAACACAACATTGTAAAATCAATACATTCATCGCTCCGCTCAGAATCTAAAAAAATACTGCTTTTGAAATAATTATTTAACTAAATTTACAACTATTATATTATAACCTTAAAAATTATTAATTTAACAAGCTCCAAACGGGGGGGGGGTGAGAGGTCTGAGCCTGTAGTCTACCAACTTTGGTGCGCCACTGGTAAATCGTACGTGTAATTTACAATTATTACTAATTAACGGTGCCTTCGTGGCTTCAAATGTAATTGTGTCATCGTTGATACATAATCTACTATAGGTCTATAGAAATAACTAATTAATTATATAATTGTGTAGCTAACATGTTACCAACATTTTCAGTAAAGTGCATCTTAAGCCTGCACGAAATAATAATACAAATAGTACAAAACAGTATGCGAATATTGCGATTTCCCATTAGCGAAAAGACCTTATACGAAGTAGAATTATTTATTACTACCGTTGGTTGAACCTGAGATAGGCAGTGTAACCACATGAGCCATAATCATCATCGCGATTCATTAATTATCAATAACTCAGATTTATTATAGGATGGTCTGAATGTCTGATGAACGAGAGCATAATAATATATTTTATCAGCAATCGTACACTCTGTGAATATACCTAATTAAATAATAAATTAGAACATTTAAACAGTGTTCGGCAGTTTAATTGATTTTACTATAATATTATAACGTTTTAGGAAAATAACAATGGAACGTACGCGTGTTACTGAGTTGTTTATTTATTATTTCAATATTTACATGCGGCTACGCTGGTGATATTATAAAGCGGTTTAATTATAATGCAACGCGTCATCATTTCTGCTGTATATCGTCACTGACCCGACCACCGACTTCGTGTACGCTCTTTAAGTGTTTAATTATTTGTAGGTTATCTATACTTTGTAGAGATTTTATGTTTCATAGCTGCGGGGATAGTCGAGCACTCGAGCGCATGGCTCACTTCACGGTCATCACGTAAAACGTTACAACTTACAAAAAAAAAAGGGGGGGTAAAATGGGCATAGACGCATGGTTATAATTTGTAATTGTAATTCGACGCATTTTTGTTTTCAAAAAATATCTGTTGCACGGGAAAACTCGGTGATCGGTCAGATTTAAAACTTATTTTTTTATTTGAAACAGGAAGTATTCATATAGGTACAGGTTATATTGGATTTCGATTCGTTTAAAAATCTAAATGATAAAACAACATTTACCTTGAAATTAATTTGTTTACGATTTCATTTTGTGTTATGGAACTGAGTAACTTACTGCCTTCATGAATGGAACATATTCTTAGTGCCATTTTTGGGTAGGTATGCCGTATGCCTTATTGAAATTTTCAAAGTTAATTTTTGTATTTATCATTTCCTATATCATATATTATTTTAATACTGTTAAATTAAATTTATATTTGTACTTGGATAATTTTATCGCATATGTAGATGCCAAACGTATATTATGTAGTGCTAGGCGCTGGCACAAATTATGTTCATACCTACAGTATATGTTTATACTTAGTAGTGTATTTACGGGGGGGAGAGATTAGGGAGATATATCAGATATATCTCCCCTTGACCCCCTTTTAATTTTTTTAGCTTATATTTATATGATTATAGTAATGTTTATTTCAATAATAATTTTATCCCTAGGTAATAAAATGCGGGACGTTTGGCATCGATAATGTAACTAATTTAAGTCATATTTGCCCCCTCAAAGAAATCCTAAATATGCTATTGTGTATACCAATATTGGCAATATTTTTAGGGGTGCACAAAAAGTGAAGATTTTACCTAATAACCCCTACTCCCTTTAGTTTTCACATTATATGTATTTATAATTACAATAATTAATATGGATATGGTTAATGCGTGCAGACTATATACCGATACCTACACTATAGTACTATACACAGTTTTGAGATCATCATATAATTATTAATTTTCGATACGATATTTATTGTTTAATATTTTTTGGTTGAAAAAAAAATGATATAGCACAATATATAGACTTTTCTGTAAAACATGACAAAACTACTCAAAACAAGTGCCTGCTGGTGGTAGGCATAAAATTGAATGATTGATTTCAAATTTTGCAAGTATTATTTTTTTGGATATTTACAAAAAATGGGCGGGTGACGTAAACTGTACGATTAAAAAAAAAAAAAAAAAAATACAAGAGTAAGCTAAGGGCCATCCTAATACACATACGTATATTTTGGGAGTTTGTCAATTTGTCATGTAATTTTCCATACACAGATAGTTTCTTATTCTAGTTTAAAGATAGTTGTTTTTACAACACTAAGTGTTGTTAAAATCAAGTCTAGATTTAAATAGGAAGCTAATAGGCAGTAAGTATAGATGAAAGGTGTACATTGTAAATAGGTGTACTTTATTGATACTTACATTTACATATAATACATAGGAATATAGAGTCGATATTTTAACGAACGAAAATTCAGAATAGATATTTTAAAAATACTGTTGGTTATCATCGTATTTGCCATAACAGATGATACTTAAACAACAAATTATTCATCATCGGTGTCAGAGCGATGATAAATATGTTTTGGCATGATGACGTAGAAAAATTTTAATATAGAAAGCAAAAAAGGCCGGCAAGTTGCAATGGCAGCGAGTCGTAACTCGTAGACGCCCATCCACCTAGGCTAATATTTAATACTATAATAATATTAATATATTATTATACAGGTGATTGGATTTTCAGGGTGTGTGATAGGAGTCGGCACACCCTTTTGTAACCCCTCTCGAGTCTCGTTTTTTTTTTTTTTTTTGTAGTCTAGAGTGGCATACCTGAGGCCAATGTGAAATTGTGAAATAACCCAACGATTACAAAATATATACTACATTACTATACAAATTACAAATTATTATTATTAACGTTAATTACCTACTACTTATTTTAATTGTATTAACCTGTCGTCCACTTTAGTGTCTCGGTAGAAACTCCGGAAACTCGATTCTCGAAACAGTCGAAAGCTGCTATATATTCACCGTTCGCCACTCTGGTCTGCCACACGGGACGACGAGTATTTGTTGACATATTTTGTGTTGGAACGATATTGCTTTGCTCGCGAAAACCATAATTATATTCGCTCGAGGTCACACTGTTTCCATGTGTTTTTTCCATTTATTTTTTCCTCACGATTTTGATAAAAGACAATAATTATCTTTCTATTATCGAAAATTCATGTTTTCGTCCTTTTAGACACACCGCTCCCGTCTGTTCGAACGTCGGTAAAATTTATGCATTTTATTTCGTTTTTTACCTGTTTTTAACCTACAGTCAAAATTTCGCCATTAAACAGAAAACAGTTAGGGTGGTGTTCCACTTCTAAGGTAAGCAAAATTCGTTCAGATAATTATTTTTACTAACAGCAGACATGGACGATTTGTAAACGTCACTGTGTCACAGTTTGTTGCTGGAGGGCATTCGTGTAGGCTGCAAGTGAAGTAAACGTAGGAAAATAATACATTTTTACATTTTCTCTAATACATTCTGATGTGCTGTCTTCTGCCAATACGCCCTGCATTCATTAGAAACACAAATTTCAGCTATCTCCCTTTCGCCCACTCACTTCAAAATACTTTTACCGCAATATTAAATTATATTTTATACTACAATGATTTAACTTATGGAATTTGTATGATTAAACCCCAGTTTTGGCGCTTTAGTTCTTGCTGATACGAAAATATATTAATGAAACATTTTTTTGCACTCTTATTGTTATGGAAGCACATAAAATAGACTACATCAGAGAGTTTCAGTTTAGAATAATGTTTTCAATATATAAGATGAAAAAATAATTTAAGAATTTAGTATTTAAAAGAAAATATGAATTTGAAATAAACTATTATTATCTGGGGGTTGTAGATAGAAAATTACTCTTACATTTTTCTAAGTTTGTATTCATGCGTCATATTACATTACATAATTACTAAATTTATCATGTTTATAGATAGATATCACTTCAAATGGGGAGATAAGATAATTGTACTTTCATCGTAATAAATACTTAAAAATAAATATTAATTCATCACTAGATATTATATGATATTTTGACTTACAATGTTGGACACATCTTGCTATTGTACTTATTTACCTAATATAAATAAAATTATACAATTTGTACTCAAATTTCAATTTTTTTTTGTTAGTTTTATGTATCATGTATATGATTCAATAGAATATCTTACAAAACAAAATCTTTGTAACCCTCCTTTAAGTATTGAAACAGGAAATACATATATGTATTCATATTAACTTTGTTTACTTGATAGTTACCATTAAAGTGATTATAAGTGAACAAATATTCTTATTCAGTTGTGATCAATCAAAAATTTAGATTTAAATTGATTTATTAAAAACTAGTTTTTTTTTTTTATATACCAATATATAAGTATAGATTAAAGGTAGTTAAATTCTGACAATGTTATATTGTTAAATACTTATTTGTAAAATGTTCAAGGTCAATTTAATGAAACTTATTCAGGATCCTTTATTATGCACATTTAAGTGTTTTGAGTATTAACTAAGAGCGTAGAGTGAGGATGAAATGTATAAGAAAATGCGCACAATATTTATTATTATTCATTATGTCATATTGTAATCTTTTAAAATTGCTGTTGTACATTAATTCTTATGTCTATTAATATACTTACATAACTCAAAAGATACTACTCAGTAGCATTAATAAGTGTTTAGGTTGACTATCTAGTGAACAATAATTGTAACATAGAATTTTGAAAAATATTTTAGAATTTTAGTTAATCTTTATTAATTATACTAATCATTTAAATGTCAAGTGTATTGTTATCTGTAACAGTCATTTAAACACGTGATTAGATTTTATTTGTTGAAATAATAATTACTTTAAAGAGCAATTGAATTAAAATAAAAATTTTTAAAATTATTTTTGTTTAAATTTAAAATTTAAATAAACAAAATTTAAAAGGTAATTCAAAAAATGTTTTTAACATATTTGGTATCATTAAATGTTCAATATAAATTGTAAAAATGGTGTTGCACAACTTATACGATTAAATAATGCCCTTTGATCTTTATTTATATGAGCTGATAAGATAAATTTGTCTGATATATCAAAAATGTTTCCATTAGTAGCTTTCATTCTTTAGCTTATAGCTCTCCGTGCTACATGTTTCAATTACATACATTTGGTTATTTTTTATATATTATGCAAATAATAGTATTCTTTAAAACACCAGGGTAGGTTATTAAGAATTATTTGAAATCTTTGTGTATTTTTTTTGTTTTGTTAAAATATTTAAAAAAAATAAAATAAATTTTCAGGGACAGCGTCAGCTGGTAAAGTGGTGTGCAACAGGAAACGCTTGGCGTACAGTGAACTGGCAAATTGGACTAAACGTAGATCCACCGTGGCGTTGCTGACATTGTGATTGAGCGTTACACTGTTGAATAAAATATCACTACAAAGCTGCCTCGTAAGTAATATATTTTTTAGTAGTTAAACAAAAATGTATTAGTTTATTCTTTAAGAATAAAATAAAAATATATTTTTACAAGATTATTAAATTATCTAGGTATTTATTGGAAATTAATTTACTTAAAATTATTAATTTTTCTTAAAGAATAGTATTATTTCTTATAAAATAAATGTAATTATTAATTTGTAAATTAAATTAATTTTATGTATAAAACAGATAATGATATATTTTGTTAATATAATTTATATTTATTTGTCATAAAATAATAATGGCTTGTGTAAATATTTTTTATTCCCTATAATTAGGTAACACTTTTGTTTAGTTGGATGATGTAAAATAACTACAAAATGATTAAACATGTTTTTTTTTATGCCCAATTATAATTTAAATTATTAGATAATCATTAAGTGTTTGAAATAAAATATAATATGTTACTTACCTGCAATGTTTTTTGCAAATTATTTTTAAACGGTTGGAATTTTTTTGATGTGTTTTGATAATTTAATTTAATTGTATTGAGTATAATTATAGTTCTTCCCCTATACATTATACCTACATCAAGTTATTGTATTATAAATATATACTAGATAATAGTTGTATGACTAATAAGTCATATTAGGTAGGTATATTAAGTATCTTAGTATGACTAAGTAGAGATAATAGTAATTAGTATTCATAGGTAATACTTATATCTCTATTATTTAATTTTTTTAGATAAAATAGTATAATGTGTTTAAAGAAGTAAATAAAATATTTGATAACAAATTGTTATCTAAGTTGCACTTTAAACTTTTTATGGTGTTATCATTGTATTGTAACAGACAAAAAATTATTTATTTAAGTTAATATTATAATTTTTATAAATTTTCTATTAAAGGCTTAAAACATTTGTCAAATAAATATCATAAATATCTTAAATTTTGGTAGTTATTAATATTTAAAACTAAAAATATTTCAAAAATAAATACTAATTATGTGATGTATGTAAATATTTATATGAATTTTATTTTATATATTAATCCATTGAGATTTTAGATTCTGAGCGGAGCGATGAATGTATTGATTTTACAATGTTGTGTTTTTTTTTTTTGTGTCTGTGTACACGAGAGAGTGTCGAAATAATGCTTCAATTTCAAACTTTAGGGGTGGTTTCCGATAGAAAAATGAATCTAGTTGGTGCAATGAGAGGTCATTTTTTGAAATTCCCAATAGTTTTCAAAAGCGCCGGGAAAAACCAAAAAAAAATTAAGGAAAAACGGGAATTTTTACGCAAAACTAGTAAAAATCGGTTTTTTTATATGGTTGTAATTCAAAAACTAATCTCTGTAAATTCTTGAAATTTTTACCAAATGATTATGTCAGTGTTATCTATATACAGTTAAATTTTCAAAAAATGTTGACTTTTTTTGAGCTATTTATAGACCACTGACATTTTGGATTTTTTTGAGAATTTTTTTTTGAAGTGTCAATAAAAAATTTTTGGATAACCAAAAAGTTTTGAAAATTTAATACAAGGTTCCTTATGAGTTGTTCTTATTGTAGCTAAAAAAAATTAAAAATCGTCACAATTTTTTTTTTATAAGCGTTTATAGTTCAAATTTTTACGAAATCCGTCGAAAACGTGAAAATTTGCAAGTAATTTTGTGCGTTTGAATTTTAAATTTTTACGAAATAGCGTAGCGTTAACGATTTATCCTCAAACGATTTTAAATATTTGTTATTATTCAAAAAGTATAAGTCGTAAATACTTGAAAATTTTACCAATTATTAAGATTGGCGTTTTCTTTACGTGATTTGATTTTCAAAGTATTTTGAGCTAATTATAGACCACTGACATTTTCAATTTTTGAAGTGTCGATAAATTTTTTTTGGCCCAATGAAAATACTTGAAAATTTAATACAAAGTTCCTCATAAGTTATTCTTATAGTGATTAAAAAATTATAAGAATACATAGGCACAATTTTTTTTATTAGCATTTGAAGTTCAAATATTGACAAAAATTCGTCAAAAGCATGAATATTTGCAAATTATTTTGTAGGTATAATTTATAAAAATTTTTGTATAAGTAGCTAAGAGTTGAAAATTTAATACAAGATTTTTCATTAGTTTAGTTTACAATAATTATAAAAGAACTTAAATTTTAGTGTATTCAGGCCATTAAAACATAAACCACCTTTTTCACTAACCACTGGAAATTATATTTTATGCTGACAAATCATCTCCGTTCAAAATCATTTTTCGTGTACAATGATACCTATCATTGGATTCAAATTTAACACTCCTATAATAATATATAATAAAGATGCATACGGCACCTAATGTACAGCAGAGCGGTACCCACTTACCCACTTTTTTTTTTTTAATTATAAATTATAATATTTTTATTATGTTTGGTTAATTAATATTTATTCAATTTATATTTATAATATTATATTTATTTACTTGATAATTTTATCTTACTTAATAATTTTTAAAATTTTAATTCAAAATGATTTAGTGTTAATTTAATGTTTTTTGTTTTCAGTTTACCTTTTCAATTCACTAACATTTTCGGTGATTTAAATATAGTATCTAAGACACTAGTTGTATTGTATAAGCGAAATAAGTATGAGAATTTGTGGACTAGAAGAACAAATCCATGTCATTGATAATAAAGTGACTGTTGAGGAAATCATAAAGGATATAGTTAGAACAAAGGTAATATTTAATTATACATACTTTATTACTTTTTTATGTATAAAATGTTGTTTAATTACATATAATACTCTATATATATATAAATATATATATTTTTAGGAAATATCAGATCCATTTTATATATTTGATGTTGGTGATCTTGTGGATAAAATAAGAATATGGCAGCAAAAATTACCACGGATAAAACCTTTTTATGGTGAGTTTGAACAAATATTTTTTCTAATTTAATTAGGTATATTTTTATATTAAATCTATAAGGTAATATTTTTAAAACTGTAGAATGTCAGACGTATTATACAATATTCATGGATAGTGCATTAAATTAATTTATATCAAATTAACAAGTATTAATTAAATTAATACTAAAATTAATTAATTTTAAGTATTAATTGAATAATAATATTTTGGGTTATATTTAGGCTGTTTGTTTTTATTTATTTTATTTGTAGTAGAATATTAAAATATTTCCAAATGCAATATTCTGTTTAATGATTAAAATTTGCAATTCAAATAACAATCTTTATAGATAATATTGAACTAGTTGCTTTGCTCTTTTGCCGTAGAATAATGAATTTATTACCTTATTCTCATAAATTATTCCTGTTGTCTGTGTTCAATGATAATAATTCATTTATATAAAGGAGATATTCAGATATTACAATATTATGTATAATAAATTGTCATAGGAAGCCATTTAATCTTGACTTATTAATTTTTATTTGATAAGTCATAAACTGTAAATATTAATTTCATTAGGTTAAAACAATTTTCCAATTCAAAGATTCATCTAGACATTATTATCATTTGTTTTTTTAATTTAAAATTTTAGTATTTTAATATGTTAGTAATATTATGTTTTGTAATTTGTGAGTGATTTAGTACTCATTTTATAATTAAAAGCACTGATAACTATTAAATTATGTAGAAATAATTAAATAGGTTTCTAATAAACAGTGATACCTAACTGTATGAAATACAATGTGATAAATAGTTATGTATGTTCGTTAACATAAAACAATACCATCATATTTTCTTGTAAAATTGATCATAAAAAAAATGTACTTAATATATTAGATTTAGGAGTTGTTTTTCGTTCAGATTTGTCATTTGGACTCCGCATAGATACAATATATAAAAAAACTAGAATCAAGAATCGTGGGTTTTTGATGAAAAATAACTAAGGATTTTCAAGACGAGAAGTGCTTATTTGTTTTGTACATGAGTTTTTCAAGTCAGTATTAGAATTTGGTTCTATTGTACGAGAATTTTCTTCAGGTCAGTTTCTGAATTAGAAAAATATATCATTTTTATCACAGTAGGTATTTTGAAAAATTAAAATTATGGCCAGATTTTTAATAATTTTCATTATCTATAGTTTATTTTTACAAGTACTTGGAATTGCTGAAACTCCATTCTATTATCATAGGTTGCTTAAATGTAAACAACTTGTTTACTTGTTTGTTTGTGTATAAATCTTGTATACCTATTTATTAAAATAATCTTCTAGAACTGGAAATATATAATGTTTATTATTCTAAATTAAAATAAATTAATGAACTTTAATTAGTACTTGTAATGTGTATTAGGATAATTAGAAATGTTGATTTTAATATTATATATTATCAAATAATAATAACTTTAATTGCTTACAAATTTAACTATATAATTATCTATTTATATTTGAATAAGATATTTCATGTATAGTCACAATACATACTTCCAAGTCATTTTAGTTTCATTTATTTTTACCAATGATTATTTGCAATAAATAATAATATTTTTAGAGTGAAATTATTTGCATATTGAGCCATATTTTATAGTCAAGTACTAATAAACAAAATGTTTTATTAATTCGGGATATTCTATAGCTGAATGGTATAAGTTGAATATACTGTAGATAAGGGGTTATGTGAAATCATAAAAAAATTTAACATGAGTTAGTATATATTTTAATATATTATCACATTAGTATAACTAAACATTTGTAAGATTTAGATGGATAAAAGATATTTAGTTAAAAATATTTGAGATGAGATAATAGATGAATAAAAAAAATATATCTAGATAATAAATAGTTTTGTATACCTGTTACATTTGCTATTTACTTATCATAGCCGGTATCAAGTAAAATTACTGGTATAAGATCATTTTACTGTCATTTTTATTATAATTTTGTTCACACTAAATAAATGTTATTATTTAGATAATATGTGAAATTGGTTATAGGACTTACATTTATATAGTATTAAAATAGTAACAAAGTAAACTCATTAATGTTGTTTATTTTTATATTCAATTTTTACTGATGGTTTAACATTAAACAATATTGTAGTCTAAAAAGGTTAAAGTGCATATTTATTATTCATTTAATTATTTAAAATGTATATAAAAATAATAAATATAATACCACAATATGCTATTTATGTGTGTATAAAATTAATTTAAAACTATATTTTAGCTGTAAAATGCAACGACAATTCCCTTGTGCTAGAAACTTTAGCTGCATTTGGAACGAATTTCGATTGTGCTTCCAAAGTAAGGATATTAAATAAAAAATTATATAGATATAGATTAGATTTATAATTTTATTTTATTATTTAGGCCGAGATAAAAAAGGTTTTGGACTTGGGGGTGAATCCATCACGTATAATATTCGCTAATCCAGCAAAAATGACTTCACATATTAAGTATGCCATGAGTCAATGTGTTGATTTGACAACATTTGACAATGAACTGGAACTGTACAAAATTAAATCTATTCATCCATCTTGCAAGTAAGTTAATAATAACTAACTTAAGATACCAAGTTAATATTTTGTTGGTTGTTTTAGCTTGGTTATACGAATTCGTTGCGATGCAACTGAAACTCAGTGTCCACTAGGTATCAAATATGGCTGCGATCCTCTAACTGAAGCACCAGCATTAATGTCATTGGCTCGTGATTTGGGATTATCTGTTGTGGGAGTAAGCTTTCATGTTGGTTCAGGATGCAATGAACCGGCTGCCTTTCGAAGGGCAATCGCTGCTTCAGCAGCTATTTTCCGACTTGCCCAGCAGTTAGGTTTTATGAATATGTACTTGCTGAATATTGGTGGAGGATTTCCTGGAAATAAAAACACTTCATTGGATAAAGTATGCATTTTGTTATAAAGGCAATGTAAGTTTTTATTTTAAATTATTTTATATGTTTACTTTTTAGATTGCTGACATAGTGAATGATGCACTTAATGAATGGTTCCCTCCAAACAATGGTGTGACCATCATAGCAGAACCGGGTAGATTCTTTGTGGCTTCAGCATTTACGCTCTCAACAAAAATTCACTCCATTAAAAAACGTTCAAATGATCAAAACCATATCATGTATTTTATTAACGATGGAGTGTATGGTTCTTTCAATAGTATTCTTTATGATCACTCAGTTGTTGTACCCAAACCTCTGAATGTGAGTTGGATACTAATGAATTGTTAATTGATTAGATGTTTAATAAACTTTTGTTAACATTACTATAGGATTATCCGATGAGTCCAATTAGTCAGAGTTCCATCTGGGGACCTACTTGTGATGGTTTAGATCAAGTAGTTGATTCGGTAAATATGCCATTGATGAAAATGGGTGATTGGATTACTTTTGAGGACATGGGAGCTTATACAATTCCTGTAGCAAGTACATTTAATGGATTTCCACTTCCAAAGGTCTTTGCTGTTGCGAATCGAAGCATTTGGTTTGTTTCAATGTTATAGTCTTATGCAGTATTTATAATATAAATTATATTTTGAATTATGTAACATTTTCTTTTTTAGGCAAAAGTTGAAAAATTTAATGCCAATATCCGAGGACCATTTTACTACTGTGCCAATTGTTGCAACTATCAAAATGGTACGTTCAGAATCCAGCGATGATGAAGAATGGGATGATAATGATTTAGATTATACCCGCCAATATCCATGTCTTCATTTGAAAAATTCTTTCTCTTTGCCTGAAGCATGAGTTTTGCTTGTATAATGAAAAAACTTAGTCTCCATTTTATTATATTTAAAATTAGATATAAGTTTTTGTTAGCATCAATTGAATCGAGTAAAGAGGCAGCTCCCCATAACTATTATAAACATAATATATTAAATTCTAATCCTTTTAATTTATTCTTTACCATAGTTTAAGATTTGTTGTCCTTTTAATTATAATGGTTTTATTTATTGGGATATTGCACTATGCAATGACTAATATGTAAAATATATTATAACAATTTAACATCGACATTTGTGTAACTAACAACTAGTATTAGACAACTGACCATCTATTGTTTGTTATTTTAACAAATATAGAAAGATTGTGGTAACTGAATATTTATTTGTCACAATATTAATAATATAGTATAATGTCGTGTATAAATATCGATTATTATAAAACCTACGCACCCGACGATCAATAGACGACGGTTGTACCTATGGGCTATGAACAAGAAACGCAATAACAATCATTATTTTTATTTTTATTATTATTATTATTATTGTTATTGTTTTTGATGTGTAGGCATAGTACGGTGCAACGAGAGCCTCTCCAGTGCAGCTCGACTACCGTACTTCCAAACCTAGGCTGCACAATGTGATTTTTTTATTATTCATCAGATCCGACTATTATTATTATTATTTTCAATCAAGTGACGACTATCGAAGGCCGTTCGTTATAAAATTATGCGCGGTGTGTGGTATAATGATAATATTATGCGCCAGTGGCGTGTCCGGGATTTTCTTTTATATTAGAGATTTCACATTACATACCTATTACCTATATATAAAAGCGAGGAGTTTCCCATAAAGGTAAACACCAATTTTCTCGAAAAGTATGTTCGCGGTTTTTAACGATTTGTAGTCATTGAAAAACGGCATTTTTGGAAGAGTTTGTTAGGGGTGAATGTCGTACACTATTTCGCAAAGATTATGCAAAATACGGTGCTGAAGACCGCGGTTCAAGGCAGTATACTTGCGTACTCAAATTATAAAGATTTTTATTCTCGTCGTGTTTTAAAATCTCTCGAATACTAAATTACCTACTATTATAGATTATTTTTTTTATTATTATTTTTATTCACATTTTATATTTATAGTAATATTATTACTAATTAATAATTACCAAGCAATTTCTTTTTATCAATTTACCGACTACCGAGGCAAATCACAATAAAAAGTTGTGCCATCACACACACACACGCTCCGTTAAAATGAAAATAAAATCCCGCCGGCAAACGGATCATACATTACGTAATAAAAAATTAAAAACAATTATAAACATTTAGTAAATAGTAAATAATGAAAAATATAATAACCCCTAATCCTAAAGGGTTCGGTTAAATAAACCAAAATGTTTAATCAGGCTGCAGGGGATACGTTATATACGTTACAAAATCCAAAAAGAGCTCTAATCTGAAATGTCGTTTGACGTATAGGTACTTTTGTGGAGACCGTAAAGGCCGTAACTGAAAAAAAATTTCGGGGGTGGGGGTCCAACATTTTTTTAAATATCTTAATACTGAACACTTGTCATTTTTATCTATAGTTTACGTAAAATATTTCTACTTTTAAAAATTTCGGGGATGGTCCGGACCCCTGGACCCTCCTCAGTTACGGCCTAGTTGAAAACATATATATATATATATATATTATATTCTTTTCTGAGAAGCGGTGTATTTAGATAGAATGAAATTTAATAATAATTGTAAATTGTTCATATGAATTGAAAAAAAAATGTATTTCCATTACATAAAAGGTTAAGGTAACTCAAAGGTGCGATTCGCCTATAGATATAGTTAAATCATATTGCATACGAGTCTGCAATGAAGTACCCACATTTTATGTCTTCTTTTTTTTTTTGAAACCGTTACCAGGAATAACCACTAACCAGGGTAACCGTAACATAACAACAATTTTCGATTCTGTGTGCCAAAGAAAACTACTATATCAAATCTCACAGTCTCAATTCAGTCTTCACTCTTCTGCAGTTTTAAAGTATTTCAAACACATACATTTAATAATTATTGACAACAAATTATAAACATGATGCAGAATTTTAATACTTCAATAACCGAACCTACGTCAATAAAACCGCAAGACGGTCAATTAAAAACGATCTTAGCCAGTCAACATATTTTATCAGGTACACAAAAAAAAAACCGAACCGCTTACATTTGCGTAAAGACCCGCGCAAATTAAATTGACAAACCACGACGGACAAATGAGATATCACATTGCGTTGGTGAACGCGGCTACGTTTGTCAGTGGTGTATATTGGTTTTTATTTCGGAGGGGGCCGATTATATATTTGGACCCAGGCAAGGGCCCCCTATGCCTCCCCATAAAATATGTCCCTGACCACGGTACCACCAGCTGCCGTGTAAGTCGATCCGAGATCTTGCCGGTCTTCAGAAAAGATTGACAGAAGCAGCGGCAACCCTGGTTAAACTAAAACGTTGCTCGTTGTGGAAGCGGGCGAAGAAAATCGCCCGTCGCGTCTTTTGTTGCGCTGCAAGATAATATGGTCTGAAGTATAGTATAGAAATTAATATACCCTACTGTATAGGTATAGTATATAAAATGTTATTACTTATATACCTACTAAACCTACTTGTACAGTTGTACTTATATATTCTTATCAATAAATTGATTTAAATAATTTTATGAATTATAATTATTGTTATGAAACTTACTCGACTATAATAATAAAGTCATATATTATGATGAAAATGCGTTTTTTGTTTCAAATTTGTATTTGCAAACAATAGAACATTAACTAGATTGATCTTAATAATGTGGGGTTAGGTTAGGTTATGATTAACTATGAATATTATCGAATCAGATATTATACAAATCAATATTCATATATTTTGTAATCATTTAGGTAAACGAAGCAAGTTAGGTTTAGAGGCAGCACAAAATATAAAACAAATATATGACAACTGGACTGACATCAGCTAGTTTTTCCAAATCGTAGTATGGGTGTGTACGATAATTAGAGATATATTAAAGTTGTTTAAATAGTGTTTTTGAGTTAGTGTTATAACTTATAATAAAGGTTTTTGGTGACAATATTTTTTGATTTGTTTGAGTAGTCACACTACTTTATTGTATTATTTAAGTTCAATTTGTAACAGGTTTATTTATTGTTGAAGATTAAGTATAAATAAACGGCAAAGGGTGAAGAGGTAATTCTATCGACTCTTGAAACCTAAACTATAATATTTAATTTTAGTCTTTTAGTCGCCAAGTGTAGGTAGAAGTACCTATAGGTACATTAAAAAGTGCATACACAACAGAGCGCTTTCATTTCATTGTTTTAGGACACGAATGCATAGATCGAGCTACATGTCTGGCCTAATGGTACACAATAGGTAATAATATTAATATATTATATATAGTTACCTATATTATTGCTGTTACAATTTAAATGTAATTTGTGATATACATATAATATTTATGGCGGTTGTCTAAAGAAATATAGATTCATTGTACACAATAATTATAGATTTAATTAAAACATTAAAAAAAATATATAATAATATATTAAAACAGTATGCAAAATACAATATCGTTTACCGATAAAAATATATATTTAAATATTATATTATATCTAATATGACATACTTTTTCATGCAAAATTTTGCATACATTATACAATAACAATATTAATCATAGAAATAGGTACCTACTTGTGATGTGGTAGATAATAGATATAATTAGTAATTGTCATCTAAATCAAAATATAAGATATTGTCCACATTATGTCTGATTGTTTTTGCTATATTCAAACTTAATTATCATCTGCGGGTACTTGTTCTTCAGCACGTTTCTGAAAAGAAAAAAAAATGAACAATCTGAGATACAGTCGAGCAGGGACTAAGGTGAGCTACAGACTACAGCTTACAGACGCGAATGCAGGTACGTATATATTAAATTTATTAAAGTTTTATTTAAGTAGGTACTTGTCAAACACTTTGAAACTAATTTTTAATGTTTTTTCGTTTGTTTTGTGTAGACATGCTCACGTCAAACAATTTAATTTTCTATTGATATCGTATAGCCGTATAGGTATAGATGGATCTACATGTATAACAATATAGTAAAACGTGGAGACAACTTATATCATAATACTCGTACTGTAATTTATATATATATATATATATATATAATACATAACTAGGTATTTAGAAATTGACTTTTGAATTTCACCTTGTGTTATTTATTTTTGCATTTTAGTAAAGATTTTACATATATGACTTTTTATTTTTTAATCTTTTTAAATGTTTTGAAATGTAATTTTTTTTATTTACGAAGGGTAGGATTTTGTTTTTATTGATGGAGGGGGCACCATGTGTCACAATTACATTACCGAAGTCTATAATCACCTACTGCCGAAGCTTCTAAGGGTCTAAGTCGTCTAAGGAGTAATGGTACATATGCCTACATTTATCTGACGCACGTGTGTATTTATATTATAAAAAAATACTAAAGAAATAATGATTAATGACTAATGACTAGTATAGTATACCTTGGAAACTTTTTCGCCGTAAATGGACCAAAACGTTGATTTGGCAGTTGTCTTGTGTCCCGTGTGTTGGTTGAACGTGGAACACTCTTCGAACGGTGGACAGTACAAGTGCAAACTTACAGCCTTGTCGGTATGACTGGCGTTTTCTACTCGATGCAGACCCATCGAATCTGAGTTAACAATAATAAAAATAACTAAATATCAAGGAATACAATTTGCATATCAATAAATTTACAGAGTATCACCCATGTGTACGTCTGAGACCGTATTAAGGGAAGTTTTGGCGCGCATGTATATTGTATAGGTATGTTATGGGGAGGAAATCATAACAGTATTACATTAAATTACAGTTAGTTATTATGGAAAATGAATGCCTCCTCGATACGAATATCGAGTATATACAAAGCTTTCAGTCATTGCAGTTATGGCTGTCTTTAAATTATAATATAGGTACCTAAATATAAAAACGACGTGCCGACTTAATTGTCGTTCAAATATTTTCGAATCATTTCAAATTACTTATGTTTTATTACCAACGATTAAATATGAAAATAGTGAAAAACGAAAATAGCAGATCATCTTACACACGAATTATAAGCGCGTAGAAGATTTGACTTTGAAATTATAGAATATCGTATAAGGAGAAAAATGGAATTAAAAATATTTCTTGAGTCTGTAAGGAAGTAACAGTACGTAAACAGGTATATTAAATTTTTTCTACGCATTGAGCGTACATAATCAACGCTATAATGACGTTTATACGGTTTTGCCTATAGACTTTATAGTAAGGTAATAGGTATAAGGTCTATGGTATGATGTCTACGAATGGTATATGGTTTTTGCCAAACATTTGTCCCCGACCTGCCACATAAACGACGTATACAGTCTGCCAACCGGTTTCTTTGGAATTCGTTTAACACATCTTTGTGCAAATATTATAATAATAAAATTTAATATTATATAAAAATAAAGCGAGTCGTTTGACCGGAACTACGTTTATAAGATACATGTGTGTGTATAATTAATGCCGTAAGTTATTCATATATTATTAAGTTTATAAATATGCGCGGTTGTGGTGAAATGCAAATATCGTTTTCGGATGTTTTTGTTTGGGTTATTTTCGTGTTTGGGTTGATTGGTAGCTAACACCTATATACCCAATAATCGGTATAGGTACACTGAACTCGAAGTATTCGATCGGAAATAATATAATAATATATACTAGAGAGTTTCTCTTTTTATACAAGCGCACCGATTTTAGTCAAAATCGCGTTGTGTTTATTTCCAATATACTATGTAAAACCACGATATAATAATATAATATGACAGACATGAGTCAGACAGGGTTGACGGACATCGCCGCGACGGGCAATCGAACAAAATCACAAAAAACATCACGAATAAATAATATTATATAATTTTGTTATGCGTACTATTTTATAGATGAGCGTTAAACAAAATAATATATGATCTTTAACTATATATATTATACGAGTATAAATAGTAGACTAGTATAATAGTGCGACTAGCGAGAAATCATTTTCAACGAATTGGCTTTCGAAAACAAATAGTTAGACAGTTAGTATTTAAGTGTAAAAATAAAATACTTATATTATAATTTATAAGTAACGGTTATACATATAGGATTCTGGGACTTATTGTACCGAAATAAATAAATGTAAATATGTAATTCAAATCATTAATAAATATCTAAAAAATGTACAGATACATTTTTTTATTTTATTAATAAAAATGAATGATTAAACTAAATTGAAAGTTTTATTCTTGACTCTTGTTAAAAAATGTATAATACTCATTACTATAATTATTATAGGGTTCAGGAGTCTCAGATCAATTGTACATTTACATAAAATATTTTCAACATTTTCAATTAAAATACCAGAAGAACTCTAAAATCTAAAATTATATGGAAAACACGGGAGAAAACGGTAGGTATATGTATATTAGTATATGAAAGTATTCTCTAATAAGATAATATTAATTGTTAAATATACATGCAGAAAAAGTTTATCAATTATGCTTTTTTGTAAGATATAATGAAATATGCAAATTTTTGCAGTCAATTAACCCTGTAACTAATAATTATTTAATTTAATGCTATTTAATAAAAAAAAAATGTACACCTCGTTTATAATATTTTTTAACTATCACAAACAAAATATTATATGCAGTTGCAAGAAATAGATACATCTAACTTTAATATGAAATCGTGAAGGTGACTTTTAGGTTCTTAATTTTTTTTTTTACACAATGTATTGGGCACTTTTTTAAACATTTTGTTCCATCCTTAAAAAAAAATGATTTTTATTATTAATGTTTTGATATTTTTTTCGCCATCTAAATGATAGGTAATGATAGGTTCCTCATTACATGGAGGACATTTTTTAAACCCCTACCAAACACACACATAGACGTCCCTGTTACGCGAGATATACTGGAACTGACGTGATCATATTGATATTAGCTTTGAGATTTTGATATTATTGTATGTTTCTGCACTTGTATTCAATATGATACTTATTTATGTGTCTATACGAACGCACGGCTTGAACAATTGAACATTTCCTGGTGTGCAAGTAATGATTATTATACGTCAAGTCGAAGAGACAGAGATATTGCCGGTTTTGCGTCATCGACTGGCGTATACTCATACCCGTTACGCACGTACCTAGACAAACGCTGAAGTGCGTAATATTAAACGCGATCGACGGGAGGATAGACGATAGACGGATTAATACCCGTAAATCGTATCATTCGTAATTTATAATGCACACCGTGCAAGCACCCGGATTCGCATTTTAAGACGCGTCGCGTAGGTATATACAGAAAAAATAACACTATCGCGCATTGTGTGTGTATAGTGTACGGGTATATTATAGGTCTTATAGATTTTATTGTCCACGTCTTGCGAGATACGAGAGCTAGATTACTTAAAGTGTTTTGGCCAGCAACGAAATCGAAAGCCAATATTTATATAGCAATAACACAATATATTGTTTTGCAGCTGCTGTAAGCGTGTGTATATAATACACCATATTGTTTTCTGAGCGAACTGTATTTTTCTTGGTATTCAGTAATCAGTATTCAGTTAGTAAACATTCGTGTACAAAAACGACGTCAAAAATAATCGGCTAATTACGTATAATGGATATTCGCTCTCGTAAATATATATTATTTATTAGGTATACGTATTATAATAATATAATATAGGTATATACGTATATATTAACTGTATTTGTCGTAACGTTAAGTCTTGTCGCACAATGTTAATGATCTATTCAGAATTGCATGTATTTTTATTTCTGAAAATCAACGAACCGACAGTCTCTATTAAATTATTGCCTAGGTGTTATAGATTTTCGGAGGTACGTCGCCAAGGTAGAGTTTTTAGCGAGCTGGGCTTCCTAAGAAAAGAACTGTGGCCCCTTAAGTTGTATTATTAAATATCTTAAATTGACTGAGACAAATCATGTGATAAGGGAAGGGTGGTGTTGGTGGGGGGAGGTTACTAAGTAAAAAGAGGCCAAAATATATTGGCCCTCTTAAGATCGAAAAATTTCTGGCTACGTGCCTGACAGGTGTTGTTATATGTACATTTTAATTTGATTGTTCGATATGTAATCGAAATGCTATAGTATATAAATATTATAACAAATACTCAAAAAACAATCGTCATCTAATAAGTGATAACATATTATAGATATTTCCTATAACATATTTTCTACAATAGCTGTTATAGTATATTTAAATGTATTCAAAATTCTAATACGATACAGCCATATAGGATTTACAGCCTGTAGTCTGCAGGGTGCGGTTACCGATCATTTGAAAATTTTTGTATTATTAAACTTGAAAAAATATAGACGTTTTGGGTTGCTGTGTAGGTATCATAGATTTTTAAGTAATGTCAAGAATAATCGAAGCGTACCTATTAAATATCCGGTAGTTAGTCATTTAGGTAAAAACTAATTAAACTAATTTACTTTGCAAATTTAAAAACAATATTTACCTATTACCTATAGTTGGAAGGGATCATAGCATTTTCAAAATTCAAAGTATATATAAAGAATTATCTTCATGTCTATTGTCCACACATACTTATCTAAGTAAAAGTTTTAGACACCCAATGTCTGTACTTGGTGTTATAGCTTTTTAAAAATGTAACGCTTTTAAACTGATACTTTATATATCTATATTACGTTTAGCCTATTTAGAGCAACTATTACTTATAACGATCGAATTAAAAGGACGAATTATGCTCAGCTATATTTAATGTATATATTTACAAATTATTATAATAATATATTAAATTAAATTTCTCATCTATATGCACCATATTATGTGTCTACTGCACTTAGTATAAACTATACTTTCTTAGCATTAGTTTTATGTTATAGGTAAGGTAAAAAAAAATCACCTTATACTAGGGCGTGAAAATCCACGAAAGAACTATTAGAATGGTATATAAAGTTTAGTCACTTTCGAAATATGTGCACGATTGTATGTTTATTCCATTAAAATCACAACAAATTTAAATTACCATCTATTAATTTTTCGAGTCCTTGTAACGTAAATAATAATAAAATTTAAAAAAGAAATTGTCCATATACATACATCTTATTATATATTTATACTTAATAACGATATATATATGTATAAATAAATAACGGTTATACGTTATGGATATAATAAGATTGTATTCACTTCGTTCGTACGTGGACCATTGGCTAAAAATCATGGCAATCGTAAAATAATGTACCTATATAGTATATACATGAATCTGCGGGGCCCTGGACTTATAATATAATGCTTAGTGTATTATATCCTTCGTTTGTCTTTGTACACACCCATTCAAAACGTTAACACTTCATACTTGCATTATACTATATAACGTGTGTTTAAATAATAATAGATATTATATTATACAGTCATAGCAAATACCCGAATACAATTAAATATGTAATTAAGGTTTTAAGAAACGCCTAGGTGGCAACGATTTTAATCGTTTAGGTAAGCCAAAAAATACGATGTGTGGATCGTATATTTTTATCGTACATTGTGATAATCGACTGTTTATGAAAATTTGTCGTTTAAAAACTAAAATCGTCGATAGAGACAAATCCCAACCCCCAAAAGCTTTGCTCGCTCAGTTATAACGACACCTGTTATCGGTAACATACCATTACTATAACTCTTAGCCCGCAACATATATATATATTATAATTTATAATTAATATATTCTGTTATTATCTATTTACCGTTTATGTGACACACGCCATCCGTTTCCAGGATCGTCCGTCCTATTTCACACATGGGCTGGAGCTGTCGGTCGTCTTCTTCGTTTTCGTCGTCGTTGGTGGTGCACGTTTCGGGCCATGCAAATCTCACTTCAGTCAGCTGCCCGGCGAGCATCTTCATTATGCAGTCCGACTCTGGGTGGTTGTGTATGGATGAACCGTCACCCTCGCCCCAGCACAATACCATCAGGTTGAACTTGCCGTTGCCCGCGTCCACCAAGTTCCTGGTATACCGGAATTTGTTGAACTTGGCGTACTTGAGCCATTCGGCTGGGTCGCTCTTGTAAGACTCCATCAGGTACTGCACGTACTCGACATTGACGCGGTCCTCTGCAAACACTCTGTGCAGCTCGCTGATCAAATCGGTCAGCCGGAACTTGCCGCCGCTGCACCTATCGGTATCCTGGTGCATCACCGGTCGATACACGTCCAAAGGCATGTTCCGTTTCCGGCAGTAGCCCCTTATGGCGTCCACGGTCGAGTTATTACAGTCGTCGTTCCGTTGATGCAGCGGCCGCTGCACTTGCACTTGCATTGTCACCCGGCTGCACTGCCTCTTCGTCGGCCACGGCATCGGCTGTTGTCGTTCGTCGTCATCGTAGTCCATCACCGCGGTCGGATCCTCTCTTCTCTTGACGCACTGTTGCTGCTGACCGACACGTTCCATACCAACACCTGCACAAGTAAGTACGTCACACACACATATTATTTTTAATACATTATAAGCACTAGAGTTTTTACCATTTGGTATATCCGAGTTTATACCATCGTGTGTCAGATCACCCGAATTTAAAATATTATTAATCAGAGTCGCATGGAGGGAGTTAGAGACTATATACGAGTATCGAATGGCACTGCAGCGAGGGGTACCTTACTATCGCGATGATATAAGATTATGTCTGGATATGGATAGCGCGTAAATATAATATTATATTTTGTGGACGATGGCATGCACTGGTGTGATAATGATAATATTGTAGTTTCCGTATCGGAAAGAGCGCGTTTTTTATATCCGTACCTGACCGGGCGCGTCCCACCACCATGAGGTGCGTTACCCCACTTGTTATTATTTTTCTCCAGTTGATACAGGACGCACGACGCACTTCTATTTTACCAAGACACTATTATTATTTTAATAACCTTTTAAAAATTTTTTTCACATAAATTGAAATCATTATTTACTAAACAACTGAATTGTCAAAACTAATTATATATATTTTGCTATTTTTGATATAGTTTTGCTGTGGTTTCTTTTCTTTTTTTTATCCCAAGATTGATACGTTTTTAACTACATATTTTGAAGCATAATATTTTTCGGAGTACATTTCGATATATAGAAATTATACATTATACATCATATAATTTATAAAATATACTCAAAGTTTATACGAAATGCTGCTCCACTCATTAAAAGTTTAAAAGTTATAAAATATACTTTATTTTTTAAAAATGTTGTTATTTAATGACTTTAGGTTAAGTAAAAAAAATGTATTCATATGTCTCTTATAAAAAGAATCATCCATTATAGATTGATAGTAAATGATAGTCAGTGTAGTAATTAAAATTATATTGTGTACCTAAAAAAAGTTATTCGCTTATTCATTTATCTATCTTCCTTTGCAAATTGAAGTCAATAAGAAAAGCCCAATTATTCCACCGTTTTATTCTGTGTCCACAAAATAAGGTGTATTAGCCTTAAAACCTTCTTCCGATATTTAATACTTATCAGTGCACTCTTCATTAAATACCGAAGCTTAACTAATCATAAAATGTGTGTAGATTAGATGACCTCAAACTATACATAGAATTATCAAGTCGATGGACAATTTTGATAAATTTTACGATAGGTATTCTTCATATACCTCATAATGGTTTAAACGAATCACCACACTATTATTGACGTAAAACATTTGACGATTTACACAATTTTCAGGATTTTCTTTATAAATAATTCAAAATAAACACTAAATAAAAATAAATAAACTCACATTTTCACTTCTTCAAACTCTTATAGTGTTACATTTACAAATAATAAACTATTTTCTACATTCATTTTACACTGTCGCACGGGTGAATTAGTGAATCTAACCCGAAGTTTATCGAAATCGTAAACATTTGTAACTGGATATACAATGTATATCGATACGCATATATAATATCATATAAATAAATAACTATAACTCGATGAGTGGATAGTTGCACGTTTGAGGGCGAATCGTTTTACCGTCATCACTGTCTTGATCGTAGTACCTATATAAAAAGCGGGCTCGAGGAATTTATCAATAATATGAGTGTATTTATCTATATATAAACACTAGACACATAAAGATACAGAGTGGTTCTCTTAATGCGACATAGTTAATACTATACGTTATATTATATTGATATAACGCATGTTTTCAATCACTTTAACGACTCGTTGAAAATTTTGAATGAAAAACCGAATCCGTTTAAAAGTCGCCAGTATTTAGTACCTACTCTATTATTACATAGGATGCATATTAGGTATCACAGTAACTGTTCGAAAATTAAAAGTCCATGCTACCCATTTACTTGAATACTTTAAGTCTCGAGAAACGTTTTATAAGTTTCGAATCATACCTTTAATGCTAAACTAATTTATTAACTACATGTCCATATAAATACTGTTCCAAAATAAAAAAAAAGTTTCAATCGTCTAGATGTGTATAATAATATATAATAACCGATTTGTGTTAAAAGAATCGTCCTGTATATTTTGCAAACATATATACAGTCAGATCTAAATTCAAAACTCACCAAAGCCTCGACGATCTCGTATAGTATAATTGTAGGTATACACCAGTGTGTTTTCTTACTTTTCAGCATATAATTAACCTTATCAATATAGGTAGGTAAATATATATAATTCTCAACTAAAACGAGTTGCGGCTTTCACTCTGATATTTGTGCGATTTTACCGTATAATTTAACATCACTTTCAAATATGTATCGCATGTATCAGTATATACGCTTTATAATAAACGCGATAAGCGACTGGACGTAAACAAACCATTAACTGGACATGTATGAGACTTAGATTGTTATAGGGAAGTTGTATAATAAAAAATATAAAGTGTAGATACTGCTACAACTGTGCTAATGGACACAGGCTGCAGTATTGAAAGATATCAAAGATTTATCCTTTAACAATATCCTTGGACAATTTTCCTGGGTTTCTCTCTGGTACCTATTCTTTTGTTTATAATTTGTCAAATTAATCAAATCTTTAAATTTAATCCTAATTAGTTTAGGTGTTTTTGTTTTAGAATTAATAATTATGTAGGTATTTCATTATTTTATTATACAGTGGGTATTAAGTAATATAGTAATACGAACATATAATAAACTGAAACTATAAACTATAGATATTAAAGTATATTGAAATATAGTCTATAATAAATAATAGCTACTAGTTAGTAGTTATAAGCTAACTAAAAACTCTTAAAAGTGGAGCGTATACGAAGGGTGAGTACCTATTATGTACAAACGATTTTTGTTAGATATGCAGAACGTGGTTCTATACCTGAAACTAAATTTAAATCTCTTTGTAGCTACTATATTTCACTAAAGTAACTTCAATAAGATTCGATTTTTTTCGAGATACAACATAACGAGTTTACTTCTTGCAACAGTTACAACTCTTTATATTTGACGAATGGAAATTCGAGTATATGTGCCTTGATTTGAGCGGGTATATTATATTCCATCAAATTGTACAAAAAAACCGGTTCAAAAATAATAGGTACCCTCCTCACAACACTAAATTATAGATATTGAATGCATTTACATTTTAAATTACACACATTCAGTTACAATGATCAGAATTATTCAATTATAGTATATAATAATGCTGGCAGTTATTAAAAGCTTCAAAAGTATACTGGTTTATATTATATAGAAGATAAACTTGAATATCGACCCAAATCGCGTTCACATAAAATTATAAATCTCTTTGGAACTATTATTTATATAGGTAATAGGTATACTTATATCTATAGGTAAGTTCATGTTTTATTTAAGCAGTGAACTACTGTAATACTTCTGCACTAGATACCGATTTTTACGAGGCCATAACAGAATTTCATAATATACATTATATTATAAATACCTATACCTACTAAATACTAATTATTATGATATAACATCAGTTTTGAAGAAAATACGAAGAAAAAACATGATCTAGGTATACTAAGTATTTTGTATACGTAATTATATTGTAATTGCCAACTATACTATAATTTTTGATCTTTAAACTTTTTATAATCATGATTTTGTTTTGAAGCTATGGTATTACAAAATTATAAAACGTTTATAGTTAGATATATGTATACTCTTAATAATATATAGGTTTATAGATTAATTGTTTGAACTACTGTACCCCGTAGGTACAGTGCGTGGCATGAACAAAATACAAATTAGCAATTAACAATAAACAATAATAGATAATCTATGTTTTATTTAATAAAAATACAAAATTGATTGTTGTATACGTCTTATTGTGTGATATCATTAAGCCAATATCAAATTAGAATTATCCGAAAACAATAAGTTTTTTGGCTAATTTTTTTTCATTGTAATTGCGATTTAGTGATTTAAATACCCACGTATAATTATGGTTTTAGAAAACATTCCCAATAATAATAAAAAAAAAAAAAAATTATATATTTATATAATATATATATGTATTAGTACCAAGTAAGATATTGAACAATTTAATAGAAAATAAATCGTATTGCTCAATTTACATTTAAATGCTTATAATTTGGAATACAATATTGTATATATCGGATAGTTTTCCAAAGTAAATAGTTTTTAAATATCATACGAATTAACAATAATTCTGTAAAATTCTAATGTATTATTTCATGAATAAGAATGGATACTTACATCATTAAAAACATACAATATAGTATAGAACCAACAATTGATGCTCAAAATAATAATAATAAAAACATTAAAATATATTTTGAGGTTCAATATATAATAGGTCTACCTATAATAATATATAGTTAAACCTCTCTATAACGGAATCGTTTAAAACCAACACATTTTTCAATTATAAGTAGTTTTCCATTATAGAGAGGTCAATTTCACTATTGTATTTGAATCGTACCGGATTTATTGACGTTTTCCGTAATAAGGAAGTTTCCGTCGTCTTATATAGAGACTCATTAAATAAACTATAAAGAGGTTTTACTGCAGTGTATCAATTTGAATTAGCATTTGTATATACCTCCAGTAAACTTTACAATAATTTTCAACAGGGGTTTTTTTTATAACTTTAGTCCTATAAAACAATGAGTATCATCCAGACAAAAGCTCTACTTAGTGATGCTCGAGGTCATGATTGCTATAATATGTAGTACGAGTATTATAATTGTGTCAACACATTAACAATAATTAGGTATATAAAATATTCTGCGTTTAACAATAGCTTGGTTATTGGTTTCAACAGTTATTTTAAACAAGTAGCTAGGTTTATTCGCAACTTGCAAGCGCGTTATGCATAAATATTTCACAATAAATTATGTTACACAAAGTGTTGGTACATATTGTATTGAAAAATAAGCGGGATAAAACCTTTTCCGTAACATTTAATAAGACTTTAATTATGATCATTTTCCTTACCAATAGTTTATAATGAGACAACCCGATTTTTATGTTTGTTGTATAATTTAATGATATTGAACTGAGATATTATAACTATATAATTATGTAAAGTTTTAAACAAATATTTAATCTAATCTGATCGGCCTTTGTTCGCTAGATTTTCTGTTTATTTTGTTTGACAGGTATATATATAAGCATGTATACTTTTATACCTACTGCGTTATAATAATATTCTATATATTTGTACTAATTAGCCATTAATATTATTGTACAGCCACCTGCCACTTGCCAGACAAGGCATTAATACTCGAATACGGCAACAACATGATCTACAATAACGAGACTGAACACGCGTAATGACGAATGTATTATGGCATTTTACGTCATCAACAATCGCAAAGGAATAACAATTTTAATGAAAACAAATTTCTGATTTTATATTATTGTATTTTTAAGTACACATATTTATCAGTATGTGAATCAAATTAAAAAAAATATATAGGTATTAGGTATTTTAAAACTAGTAGAATATAAGAGCACTTATTTTTTAAATAATTTTTTCGTAAATTAAAAAAAAACTATTACTAGGGTGGGAGGTAAATATGAAATATTAATAGGACGCTACACCTACATTTTTTTTCTTCATCGTGACAATAAAATATTAAATAATACAAAATTATTCGTGATTCGAAAAAACGATGTACATTTGCTATGCGACTTGTTTGTAAGATGGATACTACAGTATCAATTACATGCAACTGCAAATGTGAGTGCAGTAGGCATCCTCTTAATGACTGTCACAGTGGTAAGATTTTACTAGTTTTTAGAAGAAGGATATTTTAAGTTGGTTATCCTCTGCAGTAGTAGCCATTGGAAGTGTGATAAAATATATTGTGTCATATTATTATTTCCTAACGAAAACATTAAAAAACAAAACATAAAAAACATTACGATATTTATGAATCGTGGAGTGTGGACTTTAAAGTTTAAAAAAATATGTACATATAATTCGTACAAAAGTTGTATGCAGTAAGCATATACATATGGTATATTATATTACGTTATTGGCAACGCTTTTTGAGGTGGTAAGGGTAATTAGGAATTGTCCATTAACGGATCTCCAGTACAATTCCAGTTGAATTAATGTAAAATTAAAAGAGTAAAAACAGTAGGTTATATTATATGAAAATAACCGAATTATGTAGATTCTCCATCCTCTTCCTAATTTTATTAATTTTACAACCAAATCTAACCAATTATAGGTACAGCAATTGATATTTACTTAAACCACAGTAAATATTATTTATTTATTTATTTATTATTATATAACTTCCACAATGCCCAAAGGTGTATTTATTTTATATTTTCATATAATTAAAGAATACAATAAGATAACATAAAGAAATTAGAATTAACAGCACGAGTATAACCATATATAAATAATGGACTACTGTAAGTTAGCGAGAATTATAATAATGGATAATCGGCAACTATGGTAATTTTACAATTTTTAAAATCATTACAATAAGTATTAGGTAATATTATAGGAACAAGGTACTATTTTAGATATCTACTAAGAGCGCTGAATACAATGTAATTGATATGCATTATGCATTAACGTTTCTTATATTTTTGTTAGTTAATAAATAAAAAATACCTGATAATTAAATAGGTGATGGATTATAACCGAGCCTATTTTCAATATATATTATATACATACTACCCATTATCGATGTAATGATACAATCAAATTATTTAACTAAACAGCATTATTATTGTAAACCGTAAAAATTTGATGAAATATAGGTGTAGTTTTTAATAATATAATAAACTATTTATTAAAAATAATTGTATTTACCTTTAAATTTGAATTATGCTAATAGAATAATTATATTATAAACACCAAATGAATCAACGAGTAGGTTTGAGTTTGAGTTTTCCAATAATTGATCGAGTCTTGAACCTTATTAGTTTGATTGTTTGCAGGCAACTATACACTCGTGTTTGAATCATGAACCGGCCATTCATTCTAATCGTGTTTTTATCAAATCTATAGGTAGGAAGGTACCTACATCGATTTTATAATATTAATGAATTATAAGTACCTACCTTTGATAATTTTCAAGTATATCTATGCGCATTACAATTAAACGTTTTCAATCAGTTAATTTTTTGTTGTGAAAAAATACCTTTTGTTATAATAGCTTAATTGTTATGTCTTATGAATTTATTATTATTACTTAGTAATAAATAATAATAATTATATTCTTTCATAATATATTGTCTCTATTTCTATGGTTGCGACCCCAAACAATATCTGCATTAAAACGAACAGTAATTATTGTAGGTATATATTGGCAGCTAAATAATTTTGAATTCAATACTTTTCTAAATACCTATATTGTTATGATAATTACATTTTGATATTTTTTTTTCGTTATTGTTGTTTAGTTAAATAAGTTTTACAGTAACAATTAATCAACTTATAAAATGCTATTTTTAATTTATAAATGTTAGAATTTAGATAAAATTTAAAAAAATCGCAAAAATTAATAAATTATTTTCTAGTTGGAAATTCACGAACATTTTTATTTTTATATTATCTTAGATTTAAAAATTAAATACAAGGCTCTTTATTAGTTTTCAACTTATATATTATGAAAAAAAATTCTATTGAACTTATTGAAGTCAAATAAATTTTTATTCAGCATTTAAAGTTAAAATGTTTACAACATCTAGCTGATATTCATCCGTAGAATAATTATTTCTTCTCAAACATTTTTTGGAAAAAAATAACAACTGACATACCTACCTACTTAAAATGTTTACATTTTTTTTTTTATAAATGTCTGTGAAATATTTTTCATTGGGTGAAAAAGCTTGAAAACTGTTTACAGGGTTTTTCACAAGTTGTTATTATAGCTATTTTATTAAAGATGCATTTGTATAATTTTTATTTATAATATTTCGATGTTGAAACTTTGATAAAATTCGTTAAAATCATGACAAATAATTTTGTGGTTATAAAATTAATAAAATATTCGATTCTTATAGCCAAATATTGTAAATTTATAATAGGTGGGTTTTATCATAAGGAGTTCATTCTGTAGTAAACAAATCTTAAAAATACATAAGTACAAATTTTTCATAGAAATATTAAGTTGACATTTCGACAAAACAAGATATTCAAACGAAGAATAACGATATTTTACGTTATCTGTTAAAATTTAAAAATATTATCTATGGTATTTTGAAACTTTAAAATTGTAATGTATTCAATACTATTATATTCACATAAAGACATTAAAAAAGCATTGTTTTTGGTGCACAGCTTATCTAATTAATTAATAGACGTTAAAAATGTTTCAGTATTTGTTCCCGCGCCTGCTTGTCCCTTTCGGGGGCTTCTTTCCGGCCCGTAATATCTTCAACCATGAAGGAGAACTGTGTTCTTAAGTTGCTGACCGCTTCCAGGATACGACGCTTCGGGTCTATCTCTTCTTGCAACTCGTTGCGGCATGCCATGCGCACGGGAAGTCAGGCACATCTTCTGGACGATTGTTTTGCTGAGTCTATGTTAATGAAAAAATTTATATTTAGCGTTTTCCTCTATACGAGTGCTTGTTACATCGTTAATAGAGTTTTCGGAAATTTTCCGGACTTTAGCCGGTGTATATTGGACTTTCCAGTGTGATATGTTTGATGGTAAGTTTGTATAATTATTTATGAAATTGCATTATGCTTTTTAATCGTTTTCATTTTCGCTCATTCTGATAGGGCGATACCTACAACTATGTGTTAACAATAAATAAAAGTAAAAATTTAGTATGTGCAAATAAAATATAAATTTTATCTGAACGATCTAATATTCGTTTAAATTCATTAAAAATATAAATTTTATTCACGTTCGCTTGTTGGTCGTAAATTTGAAAATGAACTTGAAACGTTACGAACTTATTCTTTCTAAATAGGTACCGCTTATTGATAATAATACCTCTTTATAATAAATTATTTCGCTATAGGTACCCTCTGACAGCACCATAACCTCTGATTTTAAGCGCAAATGCTTCAAAATAAATATTTTTAAGTATTTTGTGTAAGGACATACATAGTTATTACTTATTAAGCTGTTGTGGGCGTGATTACTTCACTCATAAGTATATTGTATGCAAAACCATTGACAAACTGAGGTCTGAAGTATCATACTTTTGTCGGTTGTTATGACTCAACTACTCAAGTGTCTGAATCATGATCGTAGACCACGCTTTGGTAAATATACTAGGTATTTAGTTAAAATTGTATATTTGTATGGTACTATTGGTACCTGATACCTAAATAAGCATAAATGAATACCGATAGTATCGATATTATAGGAAGGTACTCTCCTATTAAAACCACCAGACATTAGAGAAAACAAATCATTGATAATATTCATTGTATATATACAATATTAATGATAATATAATATATTGTATATATTAAATTCAAAGGAAAGTCATCGACAACCTATGACCCGTGTATAAGTGCATTATTATATGAGAATGAGATGGTTAATATAATAATTATAAACAAATATTTGAGCCACGTGATCACACGTTTACCGCTTCAAATTACACTATCTATGTCGCATCTAAATTAAATTAGAACTGCGACGCTGTTCCTATACAAGAAGCTGATTATCATATATATATATGTATATAACAAGGGCTCGATCCTTTTTGATCATCTCTCAACTACGTGTCCGTGCCCTCGTTTAATTTCCCTACACGTGATATAACGACGGTTATAGAAGTGCATAGGTACCTGTTAAAGCAGAATTATAAGTAGGTATGACGAGATGGTGATATTAATCATTGAGACTTTTGATATGTGATGCGTTCAATTCGTCGTTAAAGTCTTATATCTATCGATTATAAAAATTAAAAATAATTAGTTCATTTGATCCGCTCGTATATATATATAGGTATTCCATACGATTATTGCGATAGCGCGAAAACTTGAAGTCTTTTGTTTTGATTACATATAAAATCACATTAACTCGATAAAAAACAATCTTCAGAAAAAATAATATATTCACAATTAATATATACTTATTACTTAATCCTGGCATGTACATGATTATAAAATGTATCATTATATAGGTATATTATATAGATATTTCAGTACCTACCTACTTATAATCGGTGATAACAATATCAGTAGAAGGAATTCAAATTGTAGTAGAAGGATTCATTTGTAAGTACTTCGTAATTTCCATGGTATTGTTTGAATAAGTATTTAAGCGTAGGTACATATATCTTTATTAATTATATGTTCTATTGTTCTGTGTCATTTCGCAGTCACTTAACAATATTATGACTTTCCAATAATTTTTCAACAACCGTAGAAGTCTCAAAGTCAATCATAATTAATATTTATCATTACTCGTTTTAAATTAAAAAATAAACTGTTTTCCTTAATCTTTCATCTCTTAAAAATCTAATATTTTAGAATTTTTGGATCAATTTTTTATTTATTTTCCTTGTTATCTATTTATAAAATTTTATACCATTATGATAAATCTGAATACCTACCCATCAAATAAAAGCTAAGTCTTCTCTGTGTAGTATTTAATCATAATATTTACTAGTAAGTTGAGGCCTACTAATGCTCACATTAGGAGATATAGGCATTTATTTTTTTAATAATAAAAAAAATGTCATCAAGTAGGTACTTAACTGTTTAATTGAACAGAGTAAGGTGTCAAGTATACCTCATCATTGAGTAGCCGAGTAGGTTAGGTACAGATGTGTTAAATCAATGATAAATCATTGTAGGTACATGATAAAAACGATAGGTACAGAGCGAAGGCGGACCAATTTATTAGCAGTAACCAAGGTAAGCGTCTCCCTCTAATAAACATTTGTATTATAAAACAACTTTGAGTTTTTGATTTTGACCTCTTTAGAGTACTACAACATACAATTTGCTATCAGAAACTGCCCTCAAAGTGGAAAATCGAAGAGTTTTTTTTAACCACTTACCTATACAATAAATAATTATAAATATAGACATTATGGTGAAGCTTGAAAGACAATACATTTATCGCTGTCATTGAGCTCAAAATCTAGAGAGAAATTTATTGTTTTCTTATAACTCTATAATTGTAAGCATAATAATAATAATAATATAGGAATGAATTTTCTAGCTTGTAATTTAAAAAAATAATTGTATGTACCATATTTTCCAATTATTTTTTATGACCATAGATTCTATTAAAAAGATGTCAGCGTATTATTTGTTTTTTCTCTCTGGCCCAAGGTCTCGCCGAATAAGCTATTCGAGTTTTTATAACATTTGAATTATGTCTTATAGTCATGATTTATAATCCAATAAATAAATAAGCAAAATCTTGTGATAATTGTGAACGTGGTTTGTCAATTCATGGCGTAGATATTGATTAATTTTTTTATACATTCAAGATAACTAATATAATTAATTGGCTTAAAAGATTGAAAGATATTAAGCAATTAAAACTGTACCTACGTATCAAATACATGATTGGTTTATAAGAATGCAAATTGACACAGGTATGTATAACGTTCATACCCACAGCGTATTTCCTAATCTGGCAGATGAAACTATTAATAATAAATTGTGAAATAAAATGCTGCGACATACATACATTATGTTATTAATACGTCTTTTACTAAAAAAAAAATTCTTGAAGTTCTACACCACTTATAATTACAAATTTACGATTTCTATAGTCTTACAAAAGTCATGAGATTATTTGAACATGTTAAAAATGATTATTGCACAACATATAAATTTCCTTCGAGTCACTTTGAACTGATTTACACTATGAAATAGTATATAATTATAAATTTTGTAGAAATAGTTAGGAATAATATTTAAATATGATTTGGTTAACTATATTATGATTAAATTTAATGCCGGTTATTATGTTTTAAAAGTTTAAATATCAAGATTGTGCAGGGGCGTGCTCAGCTTTTCCCCCGTCTAAATTGTGTAAGAGGTGAATTTAGGGTTGTCAACCGGACGGTATCTTTACTTCTATAGACATAAAAAGCCGGTTGCCAATATTAACCTAACAACGACCAATAAAAAGCCAACGTTTCCATCTGATCGAGTGTTTCGGGTAAACGGAAAAAAAGCCTCCCTAAATGAACAGATTTATACTCGATCTGGCAAAATGCATTAAAGTTCATGTCAATGGAGATGATAACTGTATGAAGAGCTAAATTTGATAAAGTTATTACCAAAAAATGATAACATAAATAAAACAGAATTCACTAGTTCAGAAAAACGGGTAAAATTTTTTCGATCATCTATACTGCACAATTAAAAAATATTAAGCAAATTGTACAGTACCTATGTATTTTCGATGGCGTGTAGCAATGCATTTGTTAAACGCATTTTTAGCCACACGAGTAGTTTGTGGATGGACGAACGCAATCGTTTGATACGGTTAAAGACAAATTAGTTAGGTATAACATATTATAACTGTTTGGAGTTCATTGGAGAAGTATAAAATGAAAAAAATGTATTAAATGCTGTGAAAAAATACCGCTAAATATATTTTTTAAAATTTATAATTTACCTATTTAATACCTACTTTATTTTATTATTTTTACATATTGTAATAAGAAATTCGCGGAAATTTATGACAAGGGCTGAGATTTTAAAGCATATGCTTCTTTTTTATATACCTATGAGATAGAAATCTAATTTTTATACATAAATTCGTTTCGCGCCGTTCTGATTTCAAATAAACCAATTTATTTTTGCTTTTTTTAATGTAAATGCTTTTTTGTTTTTTTATTCAATTATTCCAGCTATGAATTTTTTATACATTTATTATGCTATTGTAATAAAAAAAAAAAAAAATATTAATAAGGAATAGAAAAACCCAGAATTCGAATATTGGATTTAATTTTCGTTATCGGGTTGTTTATTAAATGTATTACACGTATAGATTATCGATCAACATATTACAGCCTGCAGTACCCATACGGTCAGTATGTCTATAGCGTCGATATTGATCGTTTCAAAATTTAACATTTAGACATTTAGTGTTGTAATTTGAAGTATGCACCGATCACTACAGTGGATGTAGAGAGTTCGTTTTATTCATAAAAAAATATTCTGTCGGACGATAGTCAATTTCACTTCTACAAATCTACGAAAATACATCACGGTAAATAATTCTTTTTTTTTTTAAATTTAAATTAAATTTTAAAATTTTTTTATTCATTTTTATAATTAGTTCATGTTAATTTTTGGTCATGCTTTTTTGTGCTATTTAAGTTTCTAGTTTGTATGCTTTAAAACTAGAGTCCTATTTATGACTTTTTTTTGGTACCTTTGGGCCGGTATTTTCCAAATTAAAAGTTGGCAACCTTAGGATAATTACATGGCTTATTAAAAAAATAGCTACTTTTATATACATATTTTAAAAACGCAATTCAGTTTTAGTCAAATAAACTGTTTTTATTGTTTAATACTAATTAAAAAAAACAAAAACAAAAACCTAATCATAAGGTACAGCGAATAATTTGAATTTTTTTAAGATGTTGTACAACACAGATTATCTTATGACCGAACATAATAGATATTTTTTTGTGGTCAAATCCAATATAGATTTTTATAAATACGTGAATTTTAATACAACATTAAATTAGTGTATCATTCAGACTTGAGCAATAAGACATAGATCTGTCATTACTATCATATAATTACATTATAGTTAGAAGTATTATACTACTACAACCTATTAGCACATTATTGTTACAAATGTTTAAACATAGTATAAAAAAGGATATTATAAGAAGTAGTTAGTGGTAATATACCAGTAGATAATACAATATTTTACAATAATACACAACAGTATTTAATTAAAACGGTTCTTCACATTAGTATATTTTTCTAAGAGTTACGATATACACCTCTAAATGTCATCATTGATTATATCAAATGTACCTTCACGGTTGCTTTTAACTTTCATAATTTTTCCTTTGGTCACTTTTTCCCAACCTTGAACAGCATCTTTGTTTAATATCCATTCAGGTGACACAGCCATTTCTGAAGCACGCTGTAATATGAGTTCATCACTGGTATTTTTAATATGACGTTTTCTCTTTACAGAAATTGTGGGTTCATCAAATGAAGAGTTGAGTAATTTAGGTGATCCATTGAATAAATGAATACCTATTGATTCGTCCGTATTGTCTACTTTATGTTTTTTATGTTTTGATTTTTTTTCAATTATTTGGCTAAAAAAGATTATATTATAAGATTAAAATATATACCATCATAAACACAAAGCTCAATAACAACATTTTAGGAGTTTAGCATATATGAGAAACTATAAAGAAATAAGAAGATTCAAATTTAATATTTTCAAGATATTAAATACATTTAAAAAAAAATTATACAAGGCACCGACAACTAATTTGTCAGTTTCATGTCATACAAGTATACAACTTGTTTAGAATCATTTTTTTTTCAACTTCAATAATATGATGACTTAAAAAGAAATAAAAAGTTCAATAAAATAAATTTGAAAATGTGTAGGCACTAAATACTAGTATGGAGGTTTTTTAGTTTCTTAATACGCCGACTGCACACATCTTTTTATGGTTTTTACTCCAATGAGTACACATAATACCTTCTAAAAAATTTTAATTAATAATTACACTCATACTCTTACCCACAAATAGAGTAAAACCACATACTTAATAACAATGCATTTAACAATGCTAAACTAATAATTAAAAGCTTTTATAGCTATGTGTAAAACATAATAAAAATTTATTTCAAATTAATTTAATGCTTTATAGTGTCAAATCCATTCAATATGTTTATTTTGATGTTAATATACTGATAGAATGACATAAGATTTTATATTATGTTTAGAGACTATAATATATTACCTTTCTAAATGTTTGAATAAGCTTTTACCAACATATTCTTGGAATTCCGGAGTCACCTTGATAAAATTATGATTATGTGCATCATCTTCAATAATATTCCTGAGAGATGGTTTCATTTGCACACCATTGACACCTAAAATAAAAAAGGAAATATTATAATATAATTATTGATATGAATAATAGCAATATATTATTTTATTTATTAACTAAGGTACTTAGCAAATCTAGAAATATTTTTTGTTGTATATTATACAGTTTAATTACTTTAAATATTAACATTATTTTTATTTTTAAATACATTTCTATTTCTAAACATATTATTGTTAATAATTTAAGTGGTATTATATAAATATTTATTCATTTAATTGAAATCAAGTGGTGAAAATACATATGTAAGAGATGTTTCATAAATGTGTTTGCTCAGCATCTACAGGCACGTCCAAAAATGAAATTGTAGTAATTTTTGAATTTCATTTTTTTCTCAAATAACTTGAAAAGATAAAATAAAAATTCGTGAAATTTGTAATCTGTTTCAAAAGTTCTTAACTATTCATCTATCCTATTAACTAGATTAATTATAATAAGAAAATATCTACCTAAATCCATATGTAAATATTATGAGTTGAAATAAAATCTTTAAATAAATTTCTTTTAAATATATATTTGCTAATTATACTACAATATAATCATCTAATTGTAGCTACATTTTTAGATTAAAAAAAAATTAATTTAGGGTCGAGGTAAACAAACAATTGTTTTGTTTTATTCTTTACAGTATGAAATCATAGTTGTAGGCAAAAAGTTTCTATTATAGTTACTTTAAAAAATAAAATAAAACACACTAACTTTTAATTTGGTCAGGTTGTTTTTTGCTGGGGCTGTTGCTGTACAAGTCGTTGGTGAGTAGTTCGGTATCGATTGAGTCTTTGAGTATCCGCTTTGTGATTTCATCTTCGGACGATGAATCGTCTGACATGGTGCCGAGATCGTCTGTAAGCAATAAAATAGAATCATCGTCGCCGGATTGGCAGTTTTCGTTCTCACCAACAAGTCGTTATAAATGTTAAAACTCTGCGCAAACAGACGACACACGATAATTCTACCCAAATAACTTTCAACCTGTGTTTAGTCGTCTAGTGAATTTGTTCATCGGTCAATCCCGCACGTCGAGCGGTGTTTTTCAATTTCAAACGGTACCTGACCATCAAAATATAGTATTGTTGATTAAATAGTTATCACCGAATGGATTCGTATCACATAAGTACCTAGGTCGATGTGGACCGGCGAGTGGTAACAACAACAGCAATAATGATAATAATATTATATAATTTTAATATAATACGTGGTCAAACAAGAGTACGAGACGTAACAAGTAACGACATTGAACGAACGTTATTCAGTTATTGTACAAAATACAAATAGTAATATAAATTAATACTATTATTAAAGATATGTTCTGATGTGATTTCGTCATAAATCACACGTTGAAACATATCTAATTACAGAATTAAGTCTGGTATTCGTAAACCGAACGCTCATCCATGTTCTGCCTTGATAAAATGCTTTTTTTACAGACCCTGTCGATATTCGTGTTGTGTTTTTGCGCGTGTCGTGCTACACAATCCAAAGGAGTAGTTTCTTTAGACTCGTTGACTTTTGACAAGGTAAACATATATTATATGAAAGTTATATTTTTGGCGGAGTCGTTGTTTGTTGCTGATTTTTGAACAGCGTCGACCATTATACACCAGTGTTTAGGTTAAGTTTCTCTGTCATTAGGTCCTTTCAAAATTTAAAGTATCAATCGTCAAATTCGACGTCTCGTATCCGTATGGCGAAAAACACGAAGAGTTTGTAAAATTAGGTTCTGCCTATCAATCGGTAGAAGATTTGCTCGTGGCTGAAGTACCGGTGAAAGATTATGGAGATAAAGACAATGAAGATTTGGCCATCAGGTTTGATAGATTTATCTGTTGATAAAAATTACTGTACTTATTTATTGTTTATCATTAAGGTACGGTGTATCAAAAAAAGATTACCCAGTCGTAAAACTGTTTGTGAACGGCCAGTCAGAGCCGTATGTGTATAACGATGAAGATTTCAATCAGGAAAAGTTACAAAAGTTTGTTGTCAAACACAGCAAAGAAATCTTGTACATTGGACTTCCAGGTACATTAGAGAAGTTTGATGGTTTAGCATCAGAATTCGCTAGGGAAAAATCAGTGGACAAACGCAAAGAAATATTGCTGAGAGCTGAGAAACTATGGGACATCAGTGAGGGTAAGCAAAAGCAAAAGTCAGCCGAGATGTACGTGAAGAGTATGAGGAAAGCTTTGGAAAAGGGTGACGAGTTTTTCCAAACGGAAACTATTCGCATCAACAACGTGCTTAAGGGTTCAATGACTCAAGAAAAGAAAGCAGACTTGAGTGTTCGTTTAAACATTTTAGAGTCATTCAAACTACAGCACGATGAATTGTAAACTTGTTTTGTTTGATAAACTATTTATTTCAAATGAGGTATTTTTGGGGGTTGTGTTATTTTTGTAAACTATTTATTTTTAAAAGAACAAATTTTTATAATCATATCATTGGTCAATGATGAACATATCAAGAGAAATGCGTTTATTTTTTTTTACATGTGTTGTTCACAATATAAAGCACAATACACATACTTTTTATTAACAAATTGTGTATAAAGTTAATAAAAAATAAAAAATTGTATTTTATAATGTTAGTTTATTTTTGGATTTTTCCTACAGTGCACGTTAAAGTTTTTTAGCTACTTATTTACTATTTCTTTTATTTATCACCGTGAAATGTATTTAAATTATTATTCCTTACTAGTTGAAAAATTGTTATCAATTAGATTATTTTCTTAACACTTTACTGAAATATAATAGGTTCTTTTTTAAACATGACTACAATATACAGTGATAATAATTCAACATAAATTTAATAAAATTAATACAACTTATTATTATACACATTATACAAGAATTGAAAACAAACTTATAAATTTCTAAAAATTTTGATTGTACTCAAATAAATGGAGCACAATTCATAGGTGGGTGTTTTTTCCTTACTGGTTTCATCATATCATGCCAAACCCTTCAGCGTAATTGATAGCTTTTGATAGTCGCTCATCAAGTTTATCTTTACTGCTGTATTCAGGTAGCAACAGGATGTTGAAACAAGTATGTGCGGTAGGTAACCTGCACGATAAGGTGTTGTTTAAATGTATAATATGTATAAAAGAGGAATACTTTGATATTATAATATTAGCAGTGTAGTTGACGCATACCTGTCAGAATCCGAACCATTTCTCGTGATCGTTAGTTTTAATTTTCCAAGACCACCAACGGGAACTCTATCACTTCCCGTTGTGAATTGTAGTAATTTTTGCTGAGAAGCTCTAGGCAGGGCATGGGCAAATTCCCAGAAAAATTTAATAACTTCTGTGTCTTTGTGATACCCTCCTTCATAAAGTGTAGTTTCTTCTAACTCTGACATATCAAATACCTAAAAACCTCCTTTTAGAACTGATATTCAAGAAAAACAGAAATTTAATCTTACTTTGCTGCCACACACTATTTGTTCAAGTTCTTCGGGCCAGAATAAGTATTGCAGTGGAGATTCTTCCATAACATTTTGGAATCCACGGTAGAATGCATTGAACTGTATTCCGATTGATTCGTTGAGTAAGAAATCAGCGTATTTATTCACAAATTCCTAAAATAACGAATCGAAAATATTTTCAACAAGTTCATGGTATAACAGATTAACAAATCTTTACTTTTTTATTCATATGGTTTACAGTAACATTATCTCCATTATCAATGAGATCATGATATACTATTTCACCAAATGCATCTTTGTAGCAAATTCTAAACGTCTGCATAAACATTTCTTCAATATCATCTTCTTCGTAATCCAACAAATTCTTTAAGCCATTGTATAATTCCTTTGTAAAAAAAAAAATATATATATATACTACTGAGACATTATATAATGTATTAAAATTACAAATTTTTACCTGATTCCAATCTTGTAGATCATTGAATGTACAACGTTTGCCTAGTAACTTTCGATACACAACCATAGGTAAATTAATGTTTAATATGACATTGTTGTAAATTGCTAACCCAACAATAAGGCCAATCAATGAATATTGGGCAGCAGTTTCAAACGAGAACGAGTTAAACCAGTAAGTAGGATTTCCACTTTCAGAGTTCATAATCACAAACATCCCTAAAATAATACAACAATTATTACGCACTGTTATTATTTTTAAGTAATAATTTATGGTAGACAACATAATTATATGAGTATAATATGTACATTTTATGATCGACAAATCATAATAATGAAATAATATGATTAAAAAATATTTACCATAGTCTGGGTTAAATAATTCTTCGACAATGAGGTGGAAGAATTCTTTAGAGACTCCACCTTCATCGACACCTTGTTCACCGTCAAATTCAACCGCCAATTGTTTTTTGAGATCTGACGGATTTTGCATGGCTACCATTTCAAGCTGAATAAGAAAAATTAAAAATAAATATATGTATGCAAACTGAAATATATTGTGTATGTTAATTATATTTACTTCAACTAGAGCATCCTGAACAACATGTTCCCTCCTTACTTTAAGTTTGAGGTAAGGATGAGAAGGCTGACCTATTAACGTTTGTATAAGACAGAAACGTCTATTTTCATACATACGTATTCGATTATCATAATACAATCCAAGAGTTTTAGTGGATGGGGTAAGTATAAATGAATGGGACATATACGAAAATTTTTCATTGCCATGTTCTCTCCAAGTTTGGTAATCATCATCCATCTCTAGGGCATCACTCAATAGCTCATTGTAAAATTTGGATATAGGAATTAAAGGGGCACGACAGGCCAAAATATTTATCTATAACAAATATTTGATCAGTTCAAATCAAAACATTTAAATGAAATTCCATACTTACATTTAAAACTTCAGCTAATGGATCAATTTTACTGGTTTTTTTCTTTGGGCGTGTATTAATAAGGATATCTTTGAGTAAATCTTCATCCTTTACATTTTCAGTTTTTGTTTCTATTTTTTCAGGCTGTTTAATATCTTCATTATCAAAATTTGTATCACATTCACCAGCCATAATACTCGCATAGTATAATATCTATAGTCCATAAGTTTATTAAAATTAGTATGTGTAATACTTAACAATATAGAATACTTACTAAAAATTGTGTTAGACATTGTATGTAATAACAAATTTAGAGATAAGCAGTATCATTGAAATCACATGGATTTGATTATCTCATGTATAATTCATAATAATATACTTGTCTTACTCACAAATTAAAAAAATATGGAGTGAAGTTATAGCAAAAGCTTTTAAGTTATAGTTTCTGTGCCAATATAATAACAATATGCAGTTTTATTTACCTTCATAGTTTTTGTAGCAAATACAACAGCAGTCTCATCTTGAAAAGTTGCATCATATTCAGTAGATATTAGTTGGAAAGTTATAGCTTCTTGGAGGCAATGCAATATTCGCCGTAAAGTGTTTTCGGATGACATTTCACTCCAGAATCTTGCAAGTTTTGCTTGTTCAGCAACTGGGAGTATACATGTAGCTGCAACAAGCCTAGGGACTATACGTTCTACAAATGATAAGTCATCTAACCATGGCATTTGATAGATGATTTTAAGTGAATGTAGCACATCCTCTAAATATTTATCACTGATTGGAAATGATTTTGACTTAAAATAATGTAATTCTACCGTGATTTTCGCTAAAAAAGAAAAAGAAAAACATGAATATTTATACTGGGAATAATACAGTTTTTCAAATAAAGATAATTACCACATAAGGAACTAATTGCTAAACATAGAACATTTTTATAAAATTCATTGTTATTGGTGGAATTAATTTTGTTATATGCTCGTGCTAATCCTTCTATATCTAGTTGTTTCTCGCCATATACTTCCTCTCCTTCTACCTCATCATCTTCGTCCATTGAGTTATCATCCAATTCTTTTTCGATTTCCATTTCACGTATCTACATTACGTAAATTTATATTACATACTAGAACTAAATATATAAATTAATTAAAAAGTTTAAAAATCTTACTTTTTCTTTGGTCATACTGGTAGATAAATTCTTAGTATGTTTAAGAACTTTAAGAAAATCTTTTTTGTGTTCTTGTGGGCGTTTTATAAAGCTATTTCCCAATGCTTCTGGTGTTGAGAACACATGGTATAGAGCAGATAGTAACTCATTGTTATCTTTGCAAGGATCTGGTCCATTTTGCTGATTTGTTAGTTCTATCAAATTAGTTTCATTCAAATATTTAATACCTGAAAACATCAAACAGTATAAGTTTGTAACATTTAAAATACACATTATGTTATTGCTTAGACGTCACACATGATACACTGAATGAAATTTCAGACAGGCATTTATAATATTACTAATAAGATAAAAGGTAGGAGAATTATCTTCACAAATATTAAATTCAAGACAAAGCATAATATACAAAGAAATATATAATATCTGCTGTTGCCAAAATTTGTAAAACAACACGCTAAACAACTGAAACGCATGTTTTGGATTAGAGCCAAGTGGTGAAAGGACCTTCAATATTTATAAACAAATCAAATTATGTCCACTTTGTCCAATGTATGAAATAATTGTTGCCTATTGGCAAATAAATCAATAATGTATAATATTAATTAAATATTTTTTATAAATTAAGTATGAAAGTAAACTTACTACTTAGTGATAGATGATATGAATGCAAAATAAATATACAATATACTATTTTATAATATAACAATAATAATAATCTGACATTGTGCCAGCCTATGCTATTAAAAGACTGTCTGTTGACCTTTTGCGTAGTATTTATGATTTTTTTTTTAAATTCACACAAAGAACATGAATCAAAATTTGAAGAAAAAAAAAAATATTGACCTAATTTATTAAGATGAACTTTGAAATATTATTACACATACTTAATATTTTATAAAAATATTTAAAATTACCATTTTGAATAGAAGCAATATGTTTTATAGTATTTTTCATAGTTTCCATGAAAGTTAAGTTTATGTCTTCTACCTCATGCAAAACACATTCTGGTATTTCTAATGAAGCAACATCTAAGCGATCCAAAATATCCTTATTTGTTGAATGATTGGTACTATTATTTTGTTCATGAGGATTTGCATGATCATCTTTATGTTTCGATACATCTTCATTAACTTCTTCTTTTGAAAATTGAGAAGATGTACCTTCTTGTTGCGCCATGGATTCAATTGGTGCAATAAATGGACTATGTTCTTTTGTCATAGGTTCGGCACCGACTATTTTAAATGAAGATGAACTACCACCACTCTCTGTCTGAGAACAAGTACTAGTGGTTTGAGAAATCTGAGCATCTGATAATGATCTAGATAAGTCAGTTGTATGTACTGGATTTACTTGAAATACAGTACATGGATTTGTTTGCACACAAGCATCATGTGATAAATAAAGTGTATCTTGGGTATTGCTACAGCAAGCTAATGATGTATTGGCGTCATGTAAAGTATTTCCAGACACTGATGGGTTATTAGTGGTTCTTGCTACTTTCATGGGATGTTGATCACACAATCTTGCATCAAGGCGAAATAATTGAATAGCGGTAGCGGCTGCATCATTAGCTGACACCACATTGGTACACTGAAAAAAAAAAAATTGATTAATTAATAAAATAAATAACAATACATTTAATTGGAAATGTATTTCAAACCTATAAGACAGGACTTAAGTTTTTTTTTTTTTTTATAAAATGAAAATAAGGCTAATAGGTACCTATATAATTGTTTGTGAACATTTTTAAAATCTTGGTATATGTTTTAGATCTCACATAGGTATAATATTATAAAATATTATGAGTCACAATGCTAAATAGGATAATTGATTCATTTTAAAATCTTCTAGCCAAAAATAATAAGTATATAATATGTATATTATATTAGTCATCATTTGAATAACACTTATTTTATAGTTATATGTATACATTTAAAAAACATTTCTAATGATAATAAATTAAATACATAACTACTAGCAAGTAGCAACTAAAATATTCAGTGTATAACACATAATTATAGAATTAAAATGATGGTTTGCCTATTAATAATAATAATTTCATAATATTAGTAAAAATATTTTAATAAAATAAAATTAGTATTTTAAATAAATAATTTATAGGTCTAAGTTTTGAGATGTTGTTAAAAGATTATCATTCTTAATTTGAGTAAAACATCAACATATAATCTTCTCCTACTATATTATTATACATGCATGTATTAATTAAATATGACGAGTTAATAATGTTAGACTAACTAGAATTCTAAAAATATACAGATTTACCAAACAGTTACTTAATGATAATTCAGCTAGCCGATGATCTATGAAGAACTAATATATTCAGAAGGTTTGTTGAATGAGTGTTTCACAAATTAACTGACTTACTGTGATGTGTAGTAAGCCTAACAATGATAAAACATAAAATAAAATAAAATAAAATAAATTATAATCTTAGTATGGTGGTTTTTTTTTTTATACATAAAACTACTAATAGATTAAACTATAATATTATATTATTAAAACATATAATGTATGATATCTAGACCAGAATTTTTTTTTGTTATTTACAATAGAAAAAAATGATTTATTGTTTCATAAGGTTATGATTGAATACATTTTTTCTTGTGATAAGCTTGATTAATAATAGATATAAAATGAATCGTAATACATATTAGGTAATCAAAATTGTAAAAACCAATCAAATAGTATTTTTATAAGCTACCTACTTAAAAAGTAAACGATACAATTAGAATATAAATTAAATTGTGTTGATGAGTAAATAGGAAAAATGTACCTATATAAAATAAATAACTTCTATAATTTACATTTAATTACTGGATCAAACTAATAATAGACAGGTACTGTCAGCCAGATATTTGGATGATCTGTTCAAGGACAGAATCTACACCAGTTTATAGTTTTGCTGAAAATCAAACTCTAATTTCTAATCAATTTATAGGTTTTAATCGGACAATAACAAACGGCTATGAACGATGAAATACATTTATTAACGCAGATAAACGAATACAATTTAATATTTATTGTTAGGTACTTACTCTTTTACTGGATGCACAATAATCATTAACACAATCGCCGTTGCCACAACCTTCAGTGATCAGATAGAAATAACGTTCGATCAATTTCTTGGCCAAGTCTCTTTTCATGATGACATCAGATCCGGGGGAGCGGCGTACCTGCTCAAACGCAAATTTCAGTGATAGACGATCGGACGACGAGACGAACACGCGAAAGAAGGTGTCTGCCGACAGTAAACAATGATAGAATAATTATAAAATAATCAACAGGACGGTGTGTTCACCAACGGCACTTACAATGAGCGACTTATCGACGGTTCGCTGTTGTTGTACGTCTACGACTGGTGCGATTCGGCGGTCGAGCCATTCGATTTTCGCGATACGATTTCTGCTGCGCCGTTCGCGACAACCGTCAAACGTCGTATAATACTCAACTATAATCTAAACGTGACGATTTGTTATTTGTGTTTCTCGTACGTCTCGTGGGGTTAGGTCCTCGATCGACAAACCACGTCGCAGTCGAACCTCGTCGAAATCTGTGACTATCGAGACTAGAGAACACCAACACGACCGAACAGCACAGTAAATCGATAGCAGTCAGCAGACCGCCTGTGTGCGTGTAATCACTCTTTTCACCGTCTGTCTCTCTCGCACTCTGGCGATGTGTTTTTTCTATTTATTTTTATTTTCATTCAGCACGCGCGCAAAACAAAGACGAAAAATGCGTATCAACCATCAGATGTTTTGCTTTAGTGGGTAAAAAAAAAAAAAATATATATCGCAGGCCGAGAATAATAATAGTAATAATAATTTGACGACGGGCACGACTGTGACGGGGAAGCGCACGCGCGATACGGATTTCAAAGAAGCGCGGCGGCGAGGACGTAGCGCCGCCCGAGTGCGGAAGGTGTAAAGCTGGACGGCCGGACGGGGTATCGGGATTTTCGTCTGGTGGGTGTGAGTGGCGGGCTGAGCAGCTGACGCGGAAAACCGTCGACGGTCGACAGTCGTGGCGGAAAAAATCATCTCTATTTCCCTCTCCCCCCCAGCAGCCGTATTAAAAGCTCCGTTATCAAAACGTTTTTTTTTTCGGAACGGACGATAACGTTTTTTATTTTTTTTAACTACGCCGCCAATATTTCCGTAGTGCGTAGTTGTAATTAATTAATTGGACCAAATACTATGGTATTTGATTGGACGTCACACCCGCTTAACGTATAGTCGTCTTTGTCTTACGCACGGAAAACATTGCTTTATGATTTGCGTTCTGCAGCAGCTCCGATATTTTACGTAGATAATAAGGTTTGTCACTATTGACTTGTCGTCGAACTTTAAGCTAAGAAAATTATCTGTGTTCTCTCATCGGGTTGTTACGATGGTTTAATTTTTAAGCGAGTTTTGACGGTTTTTAAAAGTTTGAATATTTTACGCACTCTCGTCTCGCTGTAAAACTAAAAATTCATAAATAGTCAACCGCGAAATAAGAGATAAATAAAAGAACACGAATAAATGTAAAAACATTTCAAGTTAAAAAATTTGAAGTTTGATAATTCTAAAAATTTTAAATATATGTTATACGTTAGTTAGACGGAGAAAACACGTGCGGGTTACGGGTACGACGTTCAAATTAGTAAAACAATTCAAAATCATATTGGCGAGAAGAAGACATGAGCCAGCGAGGACTTCTCACCCTTAATATTTGTTTCCGACTTTCCGTCTTACAAACGTAGATAATACGACTTGGAAATTCTGGTTTATCAAAACCAACGTAATGTGGTTACTTTTTTGTTTTAATAATATTGAATTTACCTACAGCCAAAATTAATGGTAAGAATATTACGTGTCGACCTGTGTTGCTCATATGGTTTTTATAATATTTTAATATTGTTAAGCGAATTATGAGTATCCGACTAAGTTTTTGTAGTGTTACTATTAATTATTATTATTATTATTATAAGTCCATAAGATTATGCCATTATCATTTATCGAGTATGAAATTAATAATTTTATTATACCTATATTTTTCTTTCAGATCTCGAATAACTATATTAACTGGGATAAAATGAATGACTAGCTGGTAGTGCAATGCAATGCAATTCAGATTACTCAATATTAGGTAGTTAGTATACTTATAATATACCTACATATAAATTATATTCATTGCCAAGGTTGGGATTTAATAGTTCTTAAAATTGAATAAATATGCACTATAATATTACTTTAGATATCGCTAAATGCCTAAATATTTAATAATAATCACAAAATATGCGATAAAACGAAAATTTTTGAATTATTATAATTAATTAATCACTTACAAATTATTAAAGGAAGTTACTTAAGTTTTGAAATAATTTATAGGAATCACTGAAAGGCTGTAAAAAATTACCCAATTAATTATCTTCAAATTTTTAAATTGCTTATATTTTATTTAAAATATCAGGTAGGTACCTAACCTTGAATGTTATATTGAATTATTAAATGCTTAACCAGATTTTCGAATTTTAACTTTTTTCAGTTATCTGTCGATAAAGTTTTGTACTTCAAAAATGTGTATTTGACGTCCACCAATATAATTGGTAATATATTATATTATATTACCAATATATTTGAAATATACAATATCGCTATATGTAAGTAGTTCACTAATATTTGAATTTTTTTCATAATCCAGTATTTTTCAAATTTAGACAAACCACTATTTTTTTCTAAAACGTTTTTTTTTTTTTTATAATTTGAGATAATATATAGTTTTACCATAAATATACAATCTAAAAAGTAAAAAAAAATTACTAAAATAAAATTTCATAACATTTGACCATTTTTTATACAAAAACAGGTCAAAGAGTCCAAAAGTAGCACAAAAATCTAAGAAATCACAAAATATACAAAATAATAAAATGTTGAATTTGAATTTTCTACATATTTTTTGTTTACTCCGCTATTTCTTAAGCATCTAATAAGAAATATGCAAATGCTATAAAATCCTATAACCCTATTCATTACCATTGGTTAATTGGTCAGTCATTGGTCATTGTCGTGTAGGCCAACAAATGTAATATAATAATATAATATACTGTCTGATTGTTCCGTTTTGAATTGATTATAGGTAAATATTAATTATTTTATTGTGTATTTAGCGTGTTAGTAAATTTTATGTAATACATTTTAATTGTCATTATTAGTTATTACTACATATCTGTATGTAGATTTTAAATTTAGAAACACAAAAATATAATCCACTAACGTCGTCTAGTAATTACTAATTAGACTCTATAATTATATCATCAAATTTTCAACTTTATCTTTTTTGTTTATTTAATCTCTTAGTAGTAATGGCAAAGGTTCTTCACTAAAGTTATAAAAGCTTTTAGCTACACTTATTTTATATATTGTTCATCTATTCGGATGTATGAACCTTTTTCGACAATTCAGAATTATTCTGTGCTACGCCAATTAATAACACTTTCAAAATGGGTCTGTTGTTAGTTCACTGATATTTTTATAAGTCTAAAATATAGAGTCGCAGGGGAGATTTGGGAAAAAATATATTTATCTTGTTTAAATAGATAATATAATGCCTTTATAATAATAGCTCTTTGCTAGGTTAGGTTTATATGCGTTGTATATGCGCTTTATTTGAGAGGATTATTAAAATATTGTGATAGTTATTAACACGCGTTCATGGTCATTTGGCTTTTTAATATTATTTAAGTACCTTCCTCAGAGAATCACTTTTATATTACTGCTGTAGCAGTAGTACTAAGTAATTATATTTTAGCAATATAAAAATAGAGTTGTTTATTTATTTGTGCCCAAACATATGACTGAACATAACAGGTCAGTCATATTTCAGTTTCCATCTAATACTATAGAAAATAGTACTGCATGAGCAGTAATGACCGATTTTGTTGGTTTTTTAAATTACTGCTATAGCAGTAGTAACTCATTTAATTAGAATTGAAAAAAATTGAAATTACTGCTATAGCCGTAACTGACCGCGAACGTGTTAAGATTAAGTGTATTTTGTTCTTATACAAACATAAACCGTAATAAATGCAATAATAATATTTTAATATCTATTATTATAACGCTGTAGGAGGTCACAACCTGGAGAGAAAGATAAATAGTACCTAGTAATAAAAAACAAAAATCAATTTATGAAAAAATTACGATCACGTTTTTATTGTTAAAAGTTGAAAAAGAAAGACTGCGAGCTTTTTGCCCGCGGAAGGTTGAGAATCGTTGTTGTGGGAGTGTTTAGTAGTGGTGTTCGGCCTTGTAAGCGGAGGCGTCGACCTTTTCGTATTTTCCGGGCCAGTATTGGCCGTCATCTTCGGCAGCATAACTTGGGTAAACAGTCTTGTAAGCTGGGACTTCGATTTTTTCGTATTTGCCTGGCCAGTATTGACCGTCATCTTCGGGGTAGCTCGGGTATGCGTGGGCGGCATATGCCGTGGCTGGGTACACTGCTGCCGGGTATGCGACGGGTGCAGCGTGGAATGGTACAGCTTTTGCTACTGGGTAGTGGTACGGATAGTTGTAACCAGAGTATGCATATGAGAACGATCCGGGGGCAGTGACAGAGTAACCCAAAATCGCTGTGAAAAAAATCGATTGACGTTGGTCAATATTCGGTTTTAAGGAATAGTTTTAAGGAAGTTTTTGAAATTTGGTAAAATTTAATTTAGTTACCTAAATCTTAGGAGTTCGTTTTCGTATTATTTTCGTTTACATATTATTGGTAGTTATAGTATAGGACATAGGTATACTTACGAGCTGGGGCAGCGGCGATGTAGGCATGTTTCTTTTCTCTTACTCCTTCTTCGGCAACTACGGAGTACACGGCCAAGGTGATGAATATCTGTTGATAGTAACAATAATAGGAATAAATAAAAAAAAGCGGGCAAGTGGGTACCGCTCTGCTGTACATTAGGTGCCATGTGGATCACTATTATAATAGGATTATTATAATAATATTATAGGAGGGTTAAATTTGAATCCAATGATAATTATCATTGTATACGAAAAACGATTCTGAACGAAGATGATTTGTTAGCCTAGGATATAATTTCCAGTGGTTGGTGAAAAAGGTGGTTTGTGTTTTAATGGTCTGAATACATCAAAATTTAAGTTATTTTATAATAATTGTAAGCTAAACTTATGAAAAATCTTGTATTAAATTTTCAACAATTAGATACTTATACAAACATTTTTATG
>VUJU01001398.1:0-58316 GCA_009835225.1 Aphis craccivora | reverse complement strand
CTAAATATAATGTGTGATAAAGGCAAAAGGTATAAGTACCTATATAGTTATCAATGTTGTCATAGTTTATATAAATTACTTAATTATGTATAAACTTAGGACCCCCCTCAGAAAATTTTTGAAAATACGCCACTGTCTATGAATATAATTAAAATCCTGGAATTCGAGTACAATAAAAATAAAGTGTATGGCAGGTAGGTAAGTAGTTAATATAACATATTTAAAATAAGGGTTTATTACCTTTTACATTTTTTAAACATTTAAATTGTAAAGATGAGTTTTCAAATTGTTCAGATATTTCAGTACCTAACCAATACTAAGAGATAGAAAATTAAATAGCTAAATTTATTATATTAAGTAGGAATACCAATGAGGTATGATTTGCTGAAATTGTAAACTTTGTATTGTAGTTCTTTATTATTAATCAATACAAATAAATTATTTAGTTGAATGCTTCAACAAAGAAACAAAGCATAACAATTATTATGAATCATATAATTTAAGTTTAAAAAAATAGTAGGTAATAGGGAGATAATTAATTTGTTTGTTCAAATCAATATCATAATTAGTAATTATCTATAAATTTATTTATAACTAATATAACTATCTTATACTATCTATAAAAATTAAGCTGTAATTTATTATGAATAGTATGATACCTATCTATGAAAAGTTTTATTTATAAATTATACATTTAGTATCTATTTTTGTTATAATTAACTACATTTCTTTACAGATTTTAAAAATGTCTCTCAGTACCTAACTTCATATTATTTGAAATTCAAAATCATGAAATTTGATATGTGAATGTTTTCAAACCCTAACACTCACTAAACATATCATTAAATATAATAAAATATATCAGTATATCACTCTGAGACACAAAAAGAAATATTACTTTTTTTTTAGTAATCCAAAAATATCTAAAGCCTTTACTGTACAATAGTCAGTAGGTACCTACTATAATTTTTTTTTTTTTTTTTTAATGTTATTTTTACTTACAATACCTTGCTTTTATCATATTAACTATTTTACATTCAATTAAATTCATAATAATATAATATAATATAAATGCGGAAATCGAGATATGTATTATAGGAACTAGGAAGTACACTATACACCACACTGCAATGATGATGTGGATAGTAGCAAATAGCAATGCAGCTTTACTTAGTATAACGACACGCGAACGAATACAAAAACTAATAATATACATCTAAAAACAGCTGTCAGCTGCAACGTAAAATCCTGTACAGATGAATATTAAATTATTTATTATATACACTTTCGACTTTAAGTGAAAGTCAGCAGTTCGTTACAAATTGCTGATGGGGGCAAATCTGACATCAGTATTGCCACGATTAACAATGTAGATATCTACTGCTTAGATAAAAGGCACTTGTAAAACAGTATATTGTTATATGTTGGCGAATTTTAAACAAGTCAATATAGGTATCGGTATGTGTAAAATCGTGGGCGTAATTTGGGGCCCTTCGACAATATATTTTTAGAAGCATAACGTACAAAATTTAATTATACTTCACCCCACTTAAAAAAAAAAATATACTCCGGATCGCTGCGTAAAAATTTAAGTATAACCATTGATATTAACACATGACAAAGGGATAATTAAATATCTGTTAAAATCGGTCTTAAGGTTACCTGGTTACAGTAAAAGTTACGTTTTTAATGAAAATAGTAAGAAAATATTAAAAATAATAATTATATACGTACATGTCAAGTTAAAATAAAAGTTTAATGTTTAATAATAGTTAATAACTACGCAGGTTAAGTGTTTATGCACCTATTAGAACCCATATAAAATCGACAACAGCCGATAATATATATATATATATTATATGTATAAATACCTATAAAAAAATTTAAAAATTACCTCAAGACGAAATGAAAAGTTATCGGCGGCGAACGGTGGCGCTCGTGACAGGTATCTATATAAAAACTGTTCGAAACACGTAGACTGCGCTCTGTAGTCTGAGGAGTAAAAATCAAAAACACAATCAAATTATTATGTTATATTTTATGTACATATATATGTTTATATTATTACAACTATAAAAATACTTTAAGTAGAAAATAATATATTGTACATTGATGTAAATACTACGGAATTATAATAATTATTATACTGTCTTAAACTACGTCTTAGTTTATTACGAACTACATAATATGTAAGTACCGTATGACGACGGGGTAAAGGAATGTTATCCGTGCCGACTGCTTAGTCGTAGAGGGTCGTCGGAGTGCGCAAAATTCGCCTCAAATATCGCAGGTGGGTACTGAACAGCTCGACCAAAGAATCGATTATCTAAGTCGTTTGGGCGCGTGGGCGAGTGACGTAGGTAACGAACAAACGCGGGTCACAAAGCCACTATATTGATTCAAATAACGAGCCAGCGATCTGCCGAGTTTTCGCCCTTCGGAATCGATGTCGTCTGTTGTTGTACTATAATGTATTATTATATTTTATTTGTCGCCGAAATCGTTCTGCCGAGACCTGGAACACAGCTCTGATCCACACTGTCCGACGACCGTTTCACAAGTGACGAGCGATTCGTGAGCGGCGAGCACTACAACAGGCGTCTGCGGACAACGGGTGCGAGGAGAATGATGACGATGCGGCGATGCGCCGGGTGAACTGCACTGCAGCTGTAGTGGCGGCGGCGGCGGCAACGATCGCTACGACGACAACGACGACGGTTGCCGGCCGTCAGCGAACGCTGCTGGTGGGTGTTGAACGGGGGCGGAGGCGAACAACGGCAGTCGTCTGACGACCCGCCGACCCGGCCCTACCGCGAACCGAGTTGTATGCGGCGCCCGGCGTCACGAACACTGTTTTTTTTTTTTTTTTTTGTTGTTCGGCTGTTCCACCGAATACCGACCAGCTTATGAAGTATAGACATTATATAATTTTATATTATTATGCATTCCGCCCCGAGTTTATAGCCGTCATTCGTCCCCGACGATTTCGGATATGGTCGTCTTAAATTTAACTATATTATGTGTCTTATTTCGTTGCATTGTGTGCAGAGTGCCTCGTTAGTCATTACCAGCATAGTAATTTTTATTTATACTAATCTTAAAGTCAATTATAAAGTAATCCGTGATTTTAAGCTTTATTACGCTCAATTATTATGGCTTATTCGTGTATTCTTTTTCTTCAAATATCACCTCTATTAATCATTTGCTCTCTTATTGTTCACTCCAACTTAGAGTAGGTATACTGTCCTCTCTCGTCAATGAGTACATCAAAGCCAAATACTATGTTAGAAGTCTAGAACCTGTTTAAAATATTTTTTACGTTTTATTTAGATTTAAAATGTCCACATTCCACATATAGACATATATATACAATGTTTTTAATTTCTTGTATCTTTCAATACACTGTGACGTCGATGCTTTTATACTCATAACGACGTCATACATTTTTATTAGGCCCTAGAATGTCGTCTTTAATTTGTTTTAAAATTAATTGCTTTTAATTTTAATAATACAGATTCCAAACCATATTTTTCAAATAAAAATTATACAGGTATATATTACACTTAATAATATTATATTATATTAATTACTTATTATTGTATTTTAAACTTCCCTAATATATAGCCTAATAATAATTGCTTATGATGTAATTCATGTTATAATATGAAAGCATATTTTTGGTAAAAAAAATTACGAATTTTCTGCTATTATCATGCGCTGCTCTCGCGACAACACGTTACAGCGTAGTATAGGTAGCATTCTAAAAACCTTACCCATTGCGCATAATAAGCAGCAGTACCGCACAATAGGTCGAAACCGGTTATCTATTTAGCCACACATGATTTACAAATAAATAAATAATAATATTGGTACTTAATGAATATTATTTTTTATTTTTTATTATTTGTAGTTTATATTCGTAAATCTTAATATTCCTATAATATTCCTACCGAACGTATTTTACATTTTACACAAATTAAAATAGCATAATGTCGTAGTTGTTGTACATTTGCAACTGAAAAACGCACGATTTAAATAATAATAAAAAAAAAAAAAACAATTTGACTTTTAGGAATATTTTCAAATTTAAATTAGTGATTTGAATTTTGAAATTACATTTGTTGTTTTTTAAGAAGACTAGCAGAAATTCATCGCATGTAATTAGGTATCTATTTTCAAACAAAAGGGTAGGTAAAGACTTGGACAAATATAGTTAGAATAAAGTGCTTATTATAAGTTTTATTTTCCTTTTTTGAGTTGTGCCTCATTGATATTCACATATTTTATATCAGAAAAAAGACAAATATTCAGCTACTTAATAGTAAGTAAGTATGTATTTTATGTTGTATTAATTATTAGACAGTTATTCTTATTTTATTCAAAACAAAAATACATAATATGTGTTGTACTATCGTGTGTGAACGATATAATAAATGAAAATGTTAAAGAATGTTTAAAATGAATGTTTCAATAGTCAATACACATATATATTGTACTACGCCACAATATAACATTAATGACTTACACGTATATTATATGACGATTTAAAATAAATTAATAATAAATAATTAACATGATGTATTTAGTGCAATTGTATATTATGTATAACTTTATTATGATTGCATATTTGCATGCACATTGAACACGTCGGACTTAATATTATAAAGAAATTACGAAAAAGTGTTTGTATATTATACTATATAGAGATCTCCTTAAATTATGTAAAACATATATAGACCTTAACTATGTGTAAATAAATATGAATAATAGGTATGATGTTAAATAGCCAATGGGTAGTATAAAATTACTAAATAATACTTATTATAACACTTACTGGAGCATAACAATATGTTAATTTACATAAGTACATAACTTTTATTTGATTTTTTTTAATTCATAGAAGAATAAATAACTAGCTAAAAGACTTAGATTAGATAATTTTACATAGGTCAATGTGACAATGTGGTATTCAATAGTTCTTTTTTTAAACTTCTAATAAATAAAGCTCTTGGTTATCTAAGAAAATTTCATATCAAAAAATCTATGAAAAATAAAATGGCTATATAATATAAATTGTAATGACTAATGATTAATGAAACTTTATCTCACATTATTTAATTGTCAACATCATTCATATTATTTTTTAAAATAAATAAATAATATTCTATAGTCTGCTGCAGCATTGAATTAAAAAAATTTCAGGATAACCGGCCGTGGCATCCTACTACTATCTGAAATAGGGTGTGGATGTGGTGACATTCCTTTAGATTAGGTTTGATAAATCATCTATAATGCATTGTGTATATTACATATTATACATTTATACTACTTACTAAGTATAGTACTTAGGTGTAATCGTGTAATTTAAAATTTGATATAATTTACTATTATTTAACCGTCTATGCATAACGGAGGTCTAAAAAGAATGTCATCAGTCACCACCGAAGTACCTACATTTTTTTGTTTATCGAAATAGTTATATATTATGGAAGTAAAAATCTTTTTTATAAATATATATATGCGTGTTTTAAAAAAGTGTCTACCGTATACCGAATATATTTTATGGTTTCTTTTATACATGTTTTAGATTTTGAGCAAAGTGAAACACTCGTATGTTTCATTTTGATGAATTTCCAATCACGATTTGGGGTTTTTAGCTTTGATTGTTACTATTTGATAGTTGAATAATGAAAATGACGTATGAAATTTTGAATTAATAAAATAATCCATTCTAACGATTTGTTGATAGTTGATTGATCTAATAATTAAGTGGTCTCTAAAGATAATAAAATTACATGTAATTTTAATTAAAAATTAATTCTATGTAAGTATGTTATTGTACATATAGGTAATTACAGTGCCAAATTAATCAGTCTCATTCTCGACATTGATATATTATATAGACGCCAAATCTTTTGAGTAGGTATACCTCTCCTATCTATCTATCTATCTATCTACCATTATATATTAAATGTTAATGAACTTAGATACTGATTTAATTACAGAAAATAATCAAAATATTATAAATTGGTAACTATATAAATTATCTCAAAGTGATGGCAGACTTGACGTAACTTCAGACAATAAATATCTTAATCCGTCATCACTCATCATACATCGTAAAATAAAACCAATCAATAAATTAAGATTTAGAATTTAGAGTTTTTAATAAAAATGTTATTAATTATTTATAAGTATAGGTACCTACTTCGTCCGACGTTCATCATTATTCATTACTAGTTTAGACTAGTACTCCTATAATAAAATAGCTACACCATACAGATTCATTTACAAACAATTATAAATTCGTTAAGTAGATTTCCTAAGAATTCATAACCATTAACCAATCACATCAGTGATGCTATTGCCGTTTGCTTAATTCAGTAGTTGTTACGCCTTTTATGATTAATGATGGTAAATCTTATTTATTTTGTGTATGTGTGGGCGTGTGGCAGAGTACATCGATTCCCCGACTTTGTGTTTTAAATTTAATTTGATCATCATTATTTTTAATTTTCAATAAAATAGTTGGTCTCAGACTTAACTTGATTAAAAAAAAATATTTCGATTTATTTACAGTTTCAGAAATACTTATTACAAGAGATAAAGATTGTTTGCTGCTCTCAGATTGTGTTTATGGTTTTTATTTTTGTTCTTTTCACAATAACTTTTGTTTATGTAAACCTTATAGGCAGCACGGCTTAGAACATTTTAAAAGCATTTTTAGCTAGCATATTTATTTAATATTATAACATCTTATGTGAGTTCATATATTTATCTCGAGGACCAGGGTTCGTTTTATTAAAAACCTAACCATAAAAAACATCAGATTCTTACTTATTTCAATTGCGTTCTTATTTACAGTCCATAATATTTGACAATATACCAACACTCAACAGTGAACTTACAAATACAAAGTAATGCAATTGCAGTTCTGTTTCGAAAACAAAAAGACTCTCCTTATTCTAAAAAGTTAACATGAATTAATAATTTACCTTTATTAAATAACCTAAACCTAAGTTTATTTAATAAACTTAAATACCTCAACTTTCTTTTAATCTAGATTGAATAAACCTGGACCTAACCTAAGGGCTAACCGGCCAACATCAATTTGAAAACACTAAGATATTTAAGACATATATTTATAAATAATCTTATGAAAATCTCAAATAATATTACTCGATAATTAAAAATAATATTTGATTCATGATAGAAAATATATTCGTTTAAGTTGCAACGAAATTATTCATAATTTAATAAAATAAATACCTTAAATCTTATACCTAATCATCTAATAAAGTAAACAATTTGAGTTAATAATTAATAAAAAGTTTTAAGATACAACTAACCTGTTAAAAATTTTATAAAAAATATTGTATAGTTTGAAATTTAAGACTTTGTGCTATTACTCTGAAATACCTACTTCAAGGCGTTTTTATTGTTATAATATACTATTTAACTATATTTTTAGTAATCGTTTATCGTAGGCATTCTATGTTTTTCTTCTTTTTTTGGATTGCTTTCACCTGACATACATTGTTCTATTTTAACTTACAAATAAGTAAATTAATAATAATGAATTATGATATTACATTATTTAATAATTATGTGATTTATATTTTTTTATTTACATTCATATTATACCTCTTGGCTCTTGCAATGACTGTTCCTTTTTTTTAAATTTTAATAAATTTCCACAGGAAACATGATTATTGATTAGCTCCAAGTGCATCATCAAATTCATGGTACCAACCCTCATGAATTGCATTATTTGTTAGCGGTTGATTTTCGAGAAATACATGTTATGACCACATATACAAAAATCAAATTGTGGTGAGCGTTTCAAATAGCTGAGTCAAAATGTTAAAAAAATTTATATCATGTATAGAAAATGATAGTGTGATTATTTGGTCAAGCTTTATGGTTATTCGTTTTCAAGTTATACAAGTTATTCTAAAAAAAACAAATTCGATTTTATCGAAAAACTGAATTTGAGTAAAAATGTCTGTTTATTCTTAAAGTTTGCTTGTTATTTTTTTATCGATCTGAATACCTAACAATTGTTTATCACTAACTTTAATCAATCATTTAATTTATTATTGTATTTAGACGTGTGCCTTGTGCTAGTCCTAACACTTATAACTATAAGAAACGGACAACACTTTTTTACAAGATAGAACATGAAATGTCAATTGAAGCATTTTAAGCTGTTCAAGAAGCAATCAAATTCTTAAACGAAGAAAAAAATGTCCATATGTATCAATAGAAATATTAAAAAAAAAAAAAAAAACAACAAATAATTTGTTTTGTAAAACGATCATCAGCTTTTATTATCTTTTATTTTTAAATGAAATTTACATTTTGTACCTATATATAGTGACACGATAACTAAACGCAATACAGGAATATATTCATTCAAGGTTATAGGAAATTACAAAATAAATTTAAAAAACAAAAACTAAAAGCATAACACGCCGAATGATAAAAATGGACACATATATTTTGTCTATTTACAGCCAAACAAATTAACCCTGACAAAGCTATGAAAGAAGCAATACATTTTATTAAATATAATAACTTAAGACTGGATTTATATGTTTTTACATATCGTTACTGGGTCTATGCAGTCTTATAAAAGTAAAAATTGTGGACGATTCGTTCAATTCTAAGTTCGTAAAAAAATTTTTTTTGCGTATTTCAGAAAATTTCATAGGTTAGAGAATATTAACTTCATTTACTACATTAAACATTATTTAGTAAATTGTAAGAAAAAATTTTTTATTTTATTATTAATCTTAATATTACGGTACCGGAAAAATTGCTTTTGAAGATATTTTACACTTTTTTTTTTTACCTTGTGACAAAAAACATATTATTATTTGTTAACTCTATAATAAAATTTAAATAGTAGGTATTTCAAGTTTCTTTTTTATTCTTCAGAAAGTAAATATTTGCCACTGCATACACCAAAGGAATATTATTTTTTGTTTTTATACATCATATATTATTTACCTATATTGTTATTTTAAATATCGTAAAAAAAAAAAGGTAAAAATGTATATTAAAGCATTATTAAAATATTGATATTTGTTGATTATTTTTGCATATTTTTAAGATTTTTAAGAGAATATTTTAAGATTTTTTAGTGAAATTAGCATCATATTTAAAGTATTTTAAAAGAATATAAATCCGGTCTTAATTAATAACAAACTAACAAAATAAAAATGTATACATATTTTAGCTGTTGTAAAAAAATAATGTTTTAATATACCTAATCAGAAAATGTATGAATTTTACTATAGTATAGTATTTTATTGGTGTTTAAAAAATAATTTATTCATGAACTTAAATAATATTTAAGTATTTCATAATTTCATTTTCAGCAAAAAAATCCTATCTTAGTTAATTATAATTTAAATAACCAATTGATAAAAATAAATATAAGAGTTTATGTGGTTAGGTAATGGTCTTGGTACTTATTTTTGCACAAAATTATCGTTTACTTACCATAATGACTTTATAAGGAAAAAATCATTTCAGTTATTTGGGATTAGGTATTAAAACAGACATAATTATAGTGACTTGAGATTTCTATTCAAATATTCAATCATTATACCTATTGATTATTGGCTTGTTCACAACTGGAATATGAATCTTCACACTGTCTATTATACACTTGTAATAGAAATTTTATTCCATGTAATAAAGATTATTATTATTATACCACATAATATATTGTTTCCCGGTCTCCGTCTTAAACTTATACACGTAGGACGACTACGGCGGCGCGGAGTGGTAAATTTTCGTTCACCAGCACGATTAAAAATATCTTTAATCGTGTTCCACTGCAGTTTCTATAGTGTGTTTTTAGCTTAGATATAAAGCTATTAGAATGAATTGACCTATTAACAAATTTTTAGTTAAGAGCATTATATGTTATCTCGTTGGTTTTTACAATATTTTAATTTTTAAGTGAATTATGGGCGTTTTTAATTACGTACCTATAGTATAGTTATTTCCATTATGCTATTACTATAATATGATCACAGATATATTATATTAGTATAATACATCTGTGAGTATGATAGACAGTGTTTACCAGTATTACCACATAAGTAGTTAAAAATAACAGTGATAATGTATATTTTTTTGTAAAAGGTCTTAGGATATTGTATATTTAAAATTTAAATATCAATGGACTTAACAATAACTATATAAATATATTATAATAGGTAGGTATCTTATTTTTCTTAAAGTGCGTTCGCGTATAATTTATACTAGACATTAGTGTTAATTGTAAAAATCATACAAATTTATGTAATAATAATGAGTGTTATTTCTTTAATATTTATGGCATTGTACACTACCATACATGATTACAATATTACATGAATCGACGAGAATAATAATGTTTACACGTGTCCGAGTGCTGTGCTAGATAGAGGTAAGTACCAGCCGATCGAATTTTAGAACTATTACTAGTTTAAAACTTAAATATTAGTTTATATTTGGAGTTTATCTACCAAAATATAATTCAGCCCACAGAGTTAAACTTGGTAATTGGTTTTTTGTAATAGCTGCCTGCAGGCTGCGTGACGACTACTTAAACTTCCTCGGAAGAGGATCATCACTTCATCAGTCATTACCAATTACTAAAAGTACGAAAACAATATTTTCTAATTTCTCGTTTGTAATGATTAAATACATTTAAAAACCTAGAAATTTTTTTACAAAAACAAAGTTTATAATACTTAGGTAATATGCATAATATGTAGGCAACGTATAATACCATTTGTCTAATATTAGGTATATAGTACCTATAATGCATACCTTGTACCTATATATATATATATTACCAATTTAATTTATTTAATAGTACCTATATTTATACATTTACCATAACATTTCTTTATGATATACCTACTTAGGGATGTATAAATTTTGTATTCAAGTGATATAAATTATTTTTTAATTGATGCTAAGTTACTTACTCCAAAACAATTTCATCGCATGATAAGAGAATATCTAACATGAATTATGTCAAGTATTAATGAGTATTAAAAAATTAATTAAAATTATTAACATTCTGAGTAGGACATATATTATCCTTAAATCTTTTAGGTTATAATATTAACTTTAAATATATGCTCTGCTAGTAGGTACTAGGTATACTTGGAATGTCAAGAATTATATTATAGGAAATATAATAGTAGGTACCTATCTGTGTTCTGTATTAAATATTTATACAACACAAAAATATTTAATCCATCAAAATTAGTTAATTGCTAATTAGTATTAAAATAGTGGCACTTCTTATGCTAAGTGGTTAGATTAGGTTAAATTTTATTTATTTATATTTGGGCTCTCAGTTTTAATAATGATAAATGTACTTTAAGTGCTCACTTAGGGGTTCTGTCACTTGATGCCTTTACTTCTATGATCCTTTATTCTAATTATTCTAACATTACATCTCACATTTATTTATTGTACAGATATAATAACCATCCTACCAGTGGCGTATTTACGGGGGTGGTGTAAGGGGTTTCCACCCCCCCTAAAACCAAAATATTTTATATAATGGTTAGAACAAAATAAAAACGAAGTACTAATATCTAGTTATTTTTATCACAAATATAATATAAAACCCCCCCCCCCCCNCCCAGAAAAATCTACGCCACTGCATTCTACATATTTATATATTATATAAAAAAATGTTTTACGTATTGTAACTTTTAACTAGAACTCGGATACTTAGGATTGCATCATTTTTTTAGCCCAACCTAACATTATTTCATTACCTACATTAATTGTTAAAATAAATTAGTTAAAACATTTTCGTAAATTTATAGCTGTTGGTTAGATTAGGTATACGCTTATTAGTTTTTGTTTAAAATTCTAAGTCTAACAAATAACAACTAATCACCATATTATTTATTAAGTGTAACTATGTAATTAGCTAAATTAATTTACTCAACACTCAGATACTATGTATCACTAAGTTGTAAGCACCCTAGTAAGAACTATTTAATCACATTATTCTAGGATGCAAGTTTACTTTAATGATTTAATATAATAATATGTATATGCGTTCTATAAAAATTAAGACATTTGGTATACATCAATACTTCAGTAGGTACCTGATTTTTTAAAATGATGTGTTGATTATTGGGGTTATTAGTATTGATATATCATATACATATAACTATATAGGGAACTTCAAAATAATTTGTGTAATTTCATACAAAAAATTAAATAATTTAATTCAATGTAAACATGCAAAAAAACTATTTGTAAGTTTTTACTTATTTTACAACTTAAGACATATTTAATGATTGTAATACATAGTGGCGCAACTAGAAAAAAATTTTTGGGGGGAGGGGTTACATTAATATAATATATACCGTCAGGTGTACCCACGTGAAGGAGAACTGTGGCCTCAGAGAAATTTCTGGGAGGGTTACAACCCCTTAACCCCACCCCCGGTTGCACCACTGGTAATACATATAAATGCTAATGAGAAACTTCATGTGTCTCATGACTAAACATAACTTAGTATTAACTATAGTTCAACTTCATTATAAAATTAATAAAAGAAAAAAAATAATGCAAGTTTAATGGTATTCAAAAGTTTTGTATAATAAGTATAATTAAATATGGTTTCTTTAAATTCATACTATTAATTACAGCAACAATAAAACAATAAGTAACAAGGGTCATACAGCAGGTTATAAAATAAGTACAAATCCTGAACTTTTGTTTTGAATGTCTTAATTGACATCATATTTTGTTTAAAAAAATAAAAGTATTTATTTTTATCTTCATCTAAAATAAAAAATTATAAGATTACAGTGATGTATTTAGGGTGGATATCTTTATACTTTATAGTCAATTTTATTATTTAACATTGGGAAAAATAAACAATGATCATTTTTTGGCAAATTGTTAGGAAAGACATAATTTGTAGCAATTTTATTTATTTCATTATTAATATGCCAAAGCAATCAATCTATATAACTTGAATAATTATTTTTTGTATTTGATTAATTTATGGTCATAGTTGTATGAATAAGTATTTTGGTGAATACTTTTCAAATATTAACCATATTAGTAATTATTCAAATCATAAGTAACTTGCTCTAATTTAATGCTTGGTATATTTTTCATGATTTTAAGAATTTTGATTTTATATTTGTTGCCATAAAAGAGTTATGCGAATAAGTAATTGCAGTAGATGATGTGGCAATTTGTCTTGCAAGTTTATCAGCTATATCATTACCTTCAATCGCATTGTGACTTGGAATCCAAATTAAATGCATTAAATTTCCTTTTAATTGATGTGCATGTATTAAGCATAATATACTATTTACTACATCAGATGCTGTATTTATGTTTTGAATACACGATATAGTACTTAATGAATCGCTAAGAATTATATAATTATTGAAATTTTCTGCTAATGCATAATCAAGTGCCCTCAATATAGCTACTGCTTCAGCTTCACACGATGTATAGTCTGATGATAGTTTATAGGTATATGTATCCTTATTAGATACAATGGCAATGCCAACATTATTATTAATTTTTGATGCATCTGTATATATTCTAAAACTATTTGGATAATTTTGCAATAAATTATGAAGACAAGCTTTATAAGTTGCTTGAGAAGTTTTCCATCTTGGCAGTTTGGTTAAACTGGTATCTATGTTTGTTAAATTTGAAGCAATATTGGTTTTTATATTATTTGTATAAAATGTTGATTGAAATATTAAGTTAAATTTAAAATCCATTGGTGATGGTACTGATTTTGTACATCGATATTGTTGAAAAGAGTTAAAATTTTGATTGAAATATATATTAGTATCCTGGGTTGAATCAATTTGTTGCAGACAACTAGTAAATATATTTCTGGATTTGGAATATTGCTCCATTTCAGCATCATTGTTACACATTGTTTTTGTACAATTGGGTATAGCAGACGAATCACTGATAATCTTGAACCTCATAAATGGGTCTACAGTTTTAAATTTTAGATTACACGTTTCGTTAATCCTTAAGAATATTGTAAAGTAAAATAAATTATCCATGAGAAAAGTGGTACTTTTATTTTCTGAAGTCAATTTGATTTCATTCCAAATTAGTTGAGCCAAATTAAATGTTTTTGAACCAATAAATGATGAGTTATGATGCTAAAACAAATAATTCAAACAATGTTATAATAGTACACAAATATTTGCTTAATTATTATTAAGACTATTAAATTGTTACTGTCTTAATTCTCTAGAATAACATTTTGTTTGATATGCTATTAATTTAACTAAATAAATATATTTACAAATTGATATATTATTAAGTAGAATAAATAAATGTGATGTATTGAAATTATTAAATGCTGAAACAATTATAAAATCTGAATATTTTTTAAGAAAGATTAGATCTCTGAATCAGTTCCTTTTTAGGTATCAATGTATGTAACCGGGAAATTGTTTTGAGAAGAAACTATTGGAAATAGGATTTGAATATAGACTGGTTTCAGAGATGCTTATTTTTATTATTTGTTATTAAGTATATTATGTAAATACAATATGTACCAGCAGACACAATAAGATAAAAAAGAGCTATAAAAAAAAAACACGACAAATTTGATTGAAGAAGCCACCCAAATATCTAACTCATTGATGACACTTCCATCTTTTATTATTTTTTTAAAATTGTTTTATTTATATATATATATTTTTTTTTAAATTCTGAAAAAAGTGATAAATGTATTGATTATACAATGATGTGTGTTTTTTTTTTGTTTTTGTGTCTGTGTACAGCATAACTACCTAGTCGAAATAATGCTCCAATTTCAAACTTTGGGGGTGGTTTCCAATATAAAAGTGAATATCCTTGGTGCATTATACAGGTCAAAAGTAAACATTTTCCAACCGTTTAAAAAAAATATCAAAAAAAACAAAAAAAAACGACGGAAAAACGGAAATTTATACGCAAAACCAGTTTTCGACCAAATCAAATTTTTTTTATATGGTTGTAATTCAAAAACTAATCACTGTAAATACTTGAAATTTTCACCAAATTTATATGTCAATGTTATTTATATAGTTATATTTTCAAAAATATTTGACTTTTTTTGAGTTATTTATAGACCATAGAAATTTTCGATTTTTATGAGAATTTTTTTTTGAAGTGTCACTAAAAAAATTTTGAGACGACCAAAAATACTTGAAAATTTAAAACAAGGTTCCTTATAAATTGTTCTTTTTGTAGCTAAAAAAAATTTAAAATCGTTAGTCACAATTTTTTTTATAAGCGCTTATAGTTCAAATTTTCACGAAATCTGTCGAAAACTCGAAAAATTGCAAGTAATTTTGAAGTTGAAAAATCATAAAATTTTTTTGTGTTAATAACTAAGGATTAAAAATACAACACTAAATTTTCCTTCCAGTATCTATAGAGAAAACTCAAATCATTATCATTATAGGAAAAATTTTAAGTGCGTTTGAATTTTAAATTTTTACGAAAAAGCTTAACGATAACAATTTATCCTCAAACGGTTTTAAATATTTGTTATTATTCAAAAGGTATAAGTCGTAGATACTTGAAAATTTTACCAGTTATTAAGATTGAGATTTTCTTTACATGATTTAATTTTCAAAATATTTTGACTTTTTTTGAACTATTAATAGACAACTGAAATTTTCAAAAAAATTTTTGGAAGTGTCGATAAAAATTTTTTGGCCCAATCAAAATACTTGAAAATTTAATACAAAGTTCCTTATAAGTTATTCTTATAGTGATTGAAAAATTATAAAAATGTATAGGCACAATTTTTTTTATTAGCATTTGAAGTTCAAATATTGACAAAAATTCGTCAAAACCATGAATATTTGCAAATTATTTTGTAAGTATAATTCATAAAAAWTTTTGTACAAGTAGCTAAGAGTTGAAAATTTAATATAAGGTTTTTATAAGTTWAGCTTACACTAACTATAAAWAACTTAAATTTTGGTGTATTTAGGTCATTAAAACATAAACCRCCTTTTTCACCAACCACTGGAAATTATATCCTAGGCTGACAAATCATCTTCGTTCAGAATCGTTTTTTGTATACAATGATAACTATCATTAGATTCAAATTTAACACTCCTATAATATATTATAATAGTGATCCACAGGGCACCTAATGTACAGCAGAACGATACCCACTTGCCCGCTTTTTTTTTTTTAAGAATTGTTATCTAGCAGGTCTCTGCACTATTTGTTTTAGGCGATGAAAAGGGTTTTGTGGTATACCTTATGTAGTTAAGTTTTTAATAAGTGGATTTGGGTTAGTGTTAAGGTGTAAGTGGAACCATTTATAGTAAGTCTTGGCCTCTTCATGTATGGTTTTCATGTGGTCTTTATATAAGGTGTGATTAGATATTATTATTATTACAGTAAACAGGACAGATATGGTGGGGAATCGGTAATTTTCCTCAGTGTAATATTTTGGAGCCTCTGTATTTTATTGAAGTTTTCTATTTCCCCTAACAGTAGGCCGTAAGTCCAAACTGGCTTTAGGATAGATTTGTAGAAGAGTAATTTAATGTTTAATTTCAAAGAGTTGCTACTTGATTTTAATTTATTTACTTGTCTTATATTTAGAAATATTTTTATGTCTTTTAAATATAATATATTATTATATTTAATTATATCCAATATAACTTAACCTATTACAATATATAATAATATGAAATTATCAATACATTAAACTTACAATAACAAGATCACTAGTGAAAACAGTTTGATCTCCAATCAATACTAAAAACTGTTCAATACCAGCTCTGAAATTTTTTGTGAATAATAATGTATACGAACAAATTTGAGCCATAATTTGCTGTTTGCCATTTTTATTATATTTCGGAAATAAATCAATAAGAAAAGGAACTGCATCTTCGCCATTTTTATGCTTTTTTACTATGATCTTCATATCTTTTTTTAAATTTGATTCTGTATGAATATCACTCTGATTATTTGTAAATAAAACAAAACAAATAATTAAATATTATAAATGATTAATTATTTCTTATAAAATATAAATTGTATATTAGTGTGGAACACTTTTTGTTCAAGAATTAAGTTTATACATTATTAAAAAATTTTAGTTCTATATTTATATACTTGAAATAGTTGTTTAATAATTATACAAATAAATAAAATAAAATTTGTATAATAATATCAAATTTAAAAGAACCCTCATTTGTTGTCTGTGTTACAAGTGTATAATATAGTAAAACTATACTCAACAATTCACTTTAAGCTTCATTATTTTTAATATTAAAATTAATCAACCTACTATAAAACTTAATGGTAAGAACATTATCTGTGTTTGTATGTAGGTTTTTTTTATGATAATTCTGTTTTTAAGCAAGTTACGAGCATTTTTAAAACTGTACTATACATAAACCTCTATTTTTTGAAAGAGTATATTACAGTATTTTTAAACATTCACATTTTGAATACATACATTTTCTAAAATTTAACCTTTGTACATAACCTACTTCTTTAAAAAACAAAAAAATAAAATGAAATCTTACAATATATTCTGAATCATCTGCTTTAAAAATAGGTAATCCTTTTTGTGCCACTTGAAATTCATTTGCCAACAATTCATTTAAAGAAGTTAATACTAGTAAATTAACAGAATAAGTATTTTTTCCATCAGAAGAACTAACAGCTCGCTGTATTGCTAAGTTAATTTCATTTTCTGTAGGACATAACATATTTTTCTGTAACAACAGTGTCTCAGTAGAATATAACTCGTGTGTATACACAAACTGTCTTTGAGCAGTCAACACCAATGAATAAATATGAAACCAATGGGAAGTTTTAGGATCCAATTCACATGCTTCTTTAGCATACTTAGATGCATTTTTAAAACATTCAAGACTTCTACCATATTCAATTAATATAGACGCTCTTATGGCAAATAAAGCGGCTTTGGATTTATTATTCATATTATCAAATGGAACAATTTCTTTAAATAACTGAAAATAAATATAAAAATAAATTATAATTATCACTTTTAATTTTAAAAAATAGTTCTTTCCCACTACCTGCCAGTTGTTTTTTCATAACCTTTAATTTTGTCACTATTTCTACATTTCTACTATATACACAAACAAAAAAATTACCAATTTAAATCCTCCAGTTCCATTTGCAGCAAATAACATATGAACAAAATTTGCCATTTGAATGTGCTTCAAAGCAGCATTAATAGACAAGTAAAATTCATCAGTACCTTTATCTAACTTTTCAAGCCAATTTCCAATTTCCAAAATTTTTGTATCACTTTCACTTGATTTACCATTTTGATATAATTCATAACTAATGATTAAATTACCAATAAACCTAAGAACAAAAATTGTTAGATAGTTATCAACAGTTTTAAATTTTTAAACAGTATTTGATCAAAAAATACGAATACACAATACCAATAACAAGAAGGCTAGGTATAATATTGTAATGGATAACACCAATAATATTTTCTTGATTAATATATAATTATTTAAACAATTTAGTAGCCAAAATAATATATTGAACAATGAAATTAGGTTATAAATTGCATTACAAATTAATAAAAATTAAATTTATTCCATATTATAATAAATTAAATATAAATAAAATATGTTAAGTAAACAACAAAATATGTAGAAAGTATATTAAAGAATTAGTCAAATATATATATTTTTTTCAATTATGAATTATTATTGTATTAATCCTTGTATTAATTATGTTTACTTTGCACTTTTGTGCATGAATACATTTAAAATAGTATGCTCCTTGTATTTCTTAAATATTTATTAGATTATTTTACAAATAAGAAAGTAAAATTAATCTAAATGGGTTATTTTAATTTTCTTCCTTGAATAAATTATATATTTAATTTGTTCTTTTATAGTAATAAAACTAAATAATAGGAAAATATGCATCCAGCCAGTCAGCAAGCAGTGGTAAATAGTTTATGGAAACACACTAAATAATTATGATATCAAGAATTAACAATATATTATACCTCTTTTGACCTATAAATATAACTTTATAAAATGTATAACACATAATTATAAAGTATTTATTAACAAAATTAGAATTCAATAAATATCATCAGTAAGAAAATGTCATTTAAAATATTCATTGTTTTAGTAGACTTATTGCCTATAATTATTTCCTTATAATGTACAAAAGAACATAATACTTATATTCAAACATTAAATATAATGAAATACCTAATTATTGTTGATTATTTTTATAATTTACATAATTCCTATATATACTATATTAATTATGTTGTTATAATTAATTCTAACAATAACTATCAAACATACTTATCTACATCTACCAAACTCTAAATTGTTCAGTCACTAAATTCATAAACCATTTTTATGTGACGTTAGATATAGTATAGCCATGTAGAAGCATTACAATTATTTAGTGATACCTACAATTTATTATTTAAACAATAGTACCTACTTAAACAAGTTAATACTCTATACCTTATTAGCACCTACTAAGATAAATATTCTAAGCACTTATAAATGCTAATGATCAACAATTAGGTATTGACTGTTATTGTACTGACATAGATTAGAAAAATTAATTACTGAAACATATTTACCTTACAAATGTAAATTCTGTAACAGAAATGTCTAAATTGTAATTACCATATTTATTTTTAATATGTGTAATGATATCTTGCTTCTTTTTTGTTTTTAAATTCCATGTAAATAAGCAATGCAAAGATTCGATTTGGTTTAATAATTGTGTTTCCGTGGTTTGTTCAACAGGTACTTGTTTTGTATTTTCAATACTTTTAGAGTCATTTATATTATTGACCAAATCAGAACCAACAGATAAATCTTTAGTATTTATTTCCAAGGGTACTACTTTAGAAACAACTATATTTTTAGTAGAATTATCATCTTCGATTTCATTCAATAACTTGAAAACATTATCAATATTTTGCCTTGTATGTTCAATTGAATTTTGTTTTGATTCACTATTATTCTTATTTTGTTTATTAGATACATTTACAAGTGATTTGAACATTGAAGAAAACATTTTTTTTTTTTTTTACTTTTAATTTATCAAATCTGTTGATAGAAAATCATTAAAGGAGTGGTTACAATGGTTAAATAATAGTAAAAATAAATTAAAACTTACAGGACTGAATAAAAATATTGTAAAACTCTGCTAAACCAAGTCACACAGTTTCAGATCAAATATGAATATGCTCACAGAGTTTTTGTACCTTCCCCGGTCAACCAATAATATTAACAGATCTTCTGCTAATTAACAATGAACTGAGTTTATGGTGGACGACTTGATATTATATCGTAAACACAGAAAGCCGTCGAATTCATTAGAAAAACAAAATATGCACATCAAAACACTTGATGACCATTAAAATTGAATCAATTAGGTAACACAAAAACTAATTCATATTATGTTACAATTACTGCGCAGTTACGGCTACATACAGGTTGCGTTTTACGAGAAATAAATGTAGTAGTCAGGCGATCGTGCACTGGGCACAGAACGACCGTCTGCTACTTCACGTAGTTTGTACCGTACTACTGAGTACTGAGCAGTGAGCACGAAACGACGAAACAGAACTGTTTACTATGTTTTTCGTTGCAACTCCACCATAGCTAAAATATCATGTTGTTTTGTTATGAATTTATGATTTCTACTCAACAGTTGAACAGTCCCTTATCTCTTTTTAGCCGTAGGTAACAATAACACTTAACAGACAACAGACTACCACATACGTGTTAGTGTGTACAAAGGTTACAATTTTACGTAGGTACTATAATTATACTGTAATGTTGTGTACTCGTGTTCTCCTTATTTAATAATAGTTACTTACACGATTTCAGATATTATGTTAGTTAATAGTTACCTACCATTATCCAATGTACTAAATATTTATAAAAACCTATAATAAATACTGATTTAAAGTATTATAATAAAGCCTATAAAGTGTTAATAGGAATATTATTATTTTAATCTCCAGAATGTAAGTGTTATCAATACTCATGTACTGAGTCTAGACTACAGTGACTGCACAGCCAAAGACATTTTTTTATAACTTAGTTTAATTTTTAAACAATATACACATGTCACGGTTGTTACGTAATGCATATTATGTATAAGTATAATATAACATAATCGTGGTTTATGTGATATACTGATAGTGAATGCGTGCAGTTAGTCAACAAAAATTAGATGTTCAGCGTAAGAAACAGTGGTATATTTAGGAGGAGGCCAAGGGGGGCAATTTCCCCGGGCAGCACTTTTTTGGGGGGCAGTGAATTTAACTGGAAGGTTTTATTTTTAAACTTTTTTGGCAGCAAAATCCTATATACGCCTAGGTGCTCTGATAGAAGAAGTATGAACGAGAGTTAAGAGAAACAATCAAGAATCGGTTCCTTGCGAAAAACTTAAAAACACTAAATTGTTAGCTTTCTGGTTATGATATTAACTTGTACGGAATATATACATACAAAACCTTAAAAAAATAAAATAAACTGCTGACTGCCTATTTACATTCCCATAAGAACGTTGAAGTCGTGTGATCTTAATACATGTCATTATACCGACAGGGCATCACTGTTTATTTTTTACTAAATACTTCGATAAATGAAATACGTAAATGACTAAGTATATAACAGAACATATAATAATATAATATATACTAATAAACTATCATAATATAATACGATCGGAAACATCATTACCCTGTGGCCAGTAGGCATATGGCATAAACAATTAAACACATTCTGCAGTAGATTAGATTTTCTAATATCTCGGTATAAAATAATGTCTCCAATCAAATAACCTTGTTTATAAATTAAATAATTAAAAGATAAAATACCTACTATTACAAAATTTCAATAAGTATGTATTTCATTTATTTTAAATATAATACTTATTTTTTATGGAGTATCCGTGTGCAGAACCAGTTTTAAGACATTTAACACAATATCATCAATCAATAAAGAAATTTGTACAAAATAATATTATTCTTTTTAAGTTTTAAGTTAAATAAAAAAATGAAACAAACAGCTAAACAACGAATGAAACAGTTCATTTTTGGGAGGAATTTGTATATTGCAATTTGCAACGAATCTTGTTAGGAGTTCTAACTTAAGATTAAAGAGAAAAACTGAACATAAAATCGTTGAAATCAAGACACTGAAAGAAAAACAAATGAAAACTTAACTCAAAATATTTAAAAGCTCTTTAGATTCAGTAGACAAAATCACTTCAACCTATGCTAAAATTAAAGATAACATAGATAATAATATGAATAAATTAAATAATTTAATAATGAATTAAATACAAAAAGAAAAAATAGAATCTTAAACACAGTAAATCAATATTAATGTATAAAATTCACTGTATATTGAATTACAAAATCAATTCGAGAAAAACACGGCCTTATTATTAAACATAATAACAAATATAACGATGTGCACAATAATAAGGAGTAGAAGAGAGATCAAACCCTCAAATAATTAATCAAGTGAGCTATATCGATACAGTTAAAAGATATTAAAACAAATTTACCATCAATTATAAATTTACCGATGGAAATATTAGAAATAAGTGCAAAAAGTTATTTTGACTTCATAAAATGAATCGATTTAAATAGTTTCTATGTCAAATGTCAATCATCTTTATATTATTTGTGATCAATTTACCACTATTAGAAAACATACACAGTACTCGCATGACTGAACAATTCCCGAACTAAATTTAGTTAGAGAATATAAATTATAAATAGCGTTATTGCTTATGCAACTATTACAACTAATGCGTCATATATTATAAAGTCTATCGAATATGTGTAAAAAAGATCGGCATGTTTGTTCATTTCCGTCTCGAGTTATATTCGGAAGTGTACGGCGTGTTTGTAGTAAGATGCACAAGCTTGCAACATAGAACAATGAAGTGCAATAAAATGTTGTGTTCGACTTCAAAAATTGTTTACAAAAACTTATTCCATGATACAGCAATAGTATTCGATGATGAAGCTACATCTATAATAGAACTATTACGAGACGTATTTAGGAATTTTTCGCCCCAAGTGGTTATCCAAGTGCCATTACTTTTTTTATCACCCAAATAACCTAGGTACCGTATATTATATCAAAATGCTCTCCAAAATTTACCGCCCACGGCCCAAGCCTCCCTAAATACGTCATTACTCACTGATTACGTATACTTTAAAAAGTGATTTAAAAACGGTCGCGAGTCTTTAGATGACGACGAACGAAATGGAAGGCCATTAATGACTGTTCAAGACAAAGATTCACCCTGAATTTGTTCCAAATGGACAGGCGGTAAATGCTAAATTTTATTTAGAGGTGCAATGATGCTGCTGCAGATGCATCGTTACGTATTCGTCGAATCCGACCCGAATACCGCCTTCCGGAAAGTTGGACTCTTTTGCATGACAATGCTCCAGCTCACGCACCGACACTTTTAACACGTTTTTACGCTGAAAATAAAATCATCGTCCTCTCTCATCCACCCTATTCACCAGATTTGGATCATGCAGATTATTTTTTATTTCCAAAGCTTAAGTTTAAGATGAAAAGTAACTTTTTTGACTTCTGCAATTCAAAGAGCCACCACATCAAAATTGCCCAAGTTACGCCAATATTAATAGTGATACATTTTTATTATTATAGAAAAACGTTGACTTATAAAAATGTATGTACAATTTGTGTGTCTCGTAATCATATCATTGAAATATTATTTTTAAATTATTATATGACAGAATAAATCAATAAAATATTTAAATATGTGATTGTACAACGCAATGAATAGTGATTAATGACTAGGTACTTAAGATAATGCTTTAACAACTAAACATTATATATACGTAATTAATTAATTCAATTCTGTAATTGATTATTACTATTATCTTTTGGTTAATAGTTAATACTAAAGACAAGCGATTTATTTTAGACTCTAAATAGAGTTATAATTGTATAGGTATTGATTTTAAAAGTCTGAATTATTTTTGTGTGATCACCTTTTTGGATAAGTAAAAATTTTGAATTTCAATTTTGAGGGTTGTTTTTGGTAGCAAGTCAAATCTAATTGATTCTTTTTAAGAGTTCAAAAGAAAATATTATCAGTGTTTTTCAAAATAATTGAATTATTTCAATTGTTAATTTATAATTTAAATGTAATAACTGTAGACGGTTTACACTAAATACATAAAGTATTCTTTTGATATGATTTACATTATAAAATGTTTTATTTTGTGCTATTTAAAGAGATTTTAAATTTTCTACTTATTTAGTTTTTCTTGGTTTATATATACCTATTATAACATTTTTGTGAGTAAAAAAGGAATGAAATACAAGATTCGCATAAGTTTTGTATAAATATAACGATATCAGAACTTATAAAATGTTCATAGCCTCATTATAGGTAGGTACCTATACAATAAATTCTAAGACTATACTTAGAAAATATTGAAAAATCGTCTGATGACAACAGGCAGAATGTATTATTATTATTTATTCGATATTATTACTTCTGCTATCATTGTAATTGGGTACTATAAAATTATTTTTTTCCAAATATTTCATTCTTATTTTTAATTCGGTTTTGTAGTAAATATTTTTTTTCACACTTGTATTTAGTCAACCATATTATTATTTATATTGACAAATCTAATGTCAATAATGTCATGTATAAAATCTATCAATATACGCATTGATATTTTGATGATAGGTACCTACTACCTACTCATTACTTATTAGTAATTCTACTTTTACACAATATATTTGTTAACAAGTAATTAAAAAGTAAGTGCACGGTGCATTAAATATAATATTATTTAAATATAGGTAAAATTATTAGGTATGTACAATTTATTTCAATAGATAGGTAGGTACTCAAACAAGTATTATCTAAATGAAGAAAGATAATATTTTACTACAGTCGATAGGTATAAGTAATTGATTAGGTAGGTACATTATAAACTACTTATAGGTAATCATGCAGTGAATACCACATTTAAAATTAAAAAAAACTAAGTAAGTTAGTGAGTTTCGCTCTACAACTGTACTATAGTTGTCGACAAGAGTGAATTTAGGTATGTAGTGGTTCGTGGGCGGAATACACTGTGACGTGTACCTATTCCCACGTCGCCGAAACCCAATTTGCTGAATCCCAATTCGCCGACACCCCAGTTCGCCGACTATTTATTTACATGTTCCCAATTTGCCGACTCCCAATTCGCCGACTTATTAAAAAATTAAAGTAAATACAAATGTATCATGACGTATAAATGGTTATTAATACATTAAGTCAGTAGATATATTATTTAATTATTATATATATATAAAATAAAAATAAATATAAATTGTTCATTTGCAATTTGACTTTTAAATTTTAATGAATCACCTATTAACTTTCGTTTTATTGTGTTTAATTTCGGAAGTTGAGCTAATACTGCATCATTTAGATTTTTAGTAACTTCACCAATAATTTGCTGATTAGAATTGACTCCGTGTGTTGCTTTTTCCATCATTTCAGTTAGACAGCATATATAGGCTCTCTAATTTCAGTTATAGCTTCCAGTGCAATAACTTTTACTAAATTTGGAGCATGACTATGTTTTTTTTTAACGAAATATTATTTGCCGAGAATCTATGTTTGTGTAAAAACGTGCAGGACCATCATCTTTTCGTTTACATCTCCAGTATGTTATATGTCTAAGCAGTGCTTGATTTGGGGGGGGACGGAGTCCCCCTTCTTTTTTAATTTTTTTTTTAGCGTACCCCTTCTATTTGCCCCCACGGTAATGTGACGGTTAATTTTGTATAGAACGCTCGTTTATCAAACATCCGATGAGTCCCCCTTCTATTTTTTTTCCAAATCAAGCACTGTGTCTAAGTTTAATTTACGAAAAAAAAATAACTTAGTATGTACAAATTGTATACTTTGTATTTATTAGTAACATATTATAATTTTACTTACTTTTTCGTTATGCGATTTGTCTATAATGTAGCAATAATTACTTTCGTTCACCAATTTTGGTTTCGATCATTGATTATAGATGTCTATTCTATAATACAGTGATTTCAACCTGTGCGTGTTATTATCAAGGGAGCCGCATTCGCAATAGAAACTAAAAATAAAATTTCCGCGCACCAATACGTCATATTACATGTTGCGTATGTGAGACAGATCGGCCGTCGATAACCGTGTTTGCGATATCGTGTAATAGCATATTTCGATTACTATTCACAATTAGCCATTAGGTAGGTACTTAATGATAAATAATGTAAATTTGTTTATTTTAAATGTTCATATGGGAGCCGTATATTTTAATTCAAAATCATAAGGACTAAGGAGCAGTGGACCCAAAAGATTGACAACCTCTGCTATAATATAATCAAAGATATAACTAATTACCAGTTAGTTGTATGTATGTTTCTAAGTTGTGGATTCTGTATTGGAAACTCCTTAAGGACCAAGCCACTGAGGACTAGGTACTTATCTTCTATTGCATAATAACAATATTGAATATACAACACATTTAGTCTACATTCACATTCAGCACATTCTATACCTACCTTAACATTTTCGGAAACTTGATAATATTGATGTTTTTATTATGTTTGGGTTCTATAGGTACTTCTATATTATATAATATTTCTCTTATTTATAGATATGATTAAGTAATTTTCTACTAATGTAATGGGGTACTATAATAATTCTCGGGATACTATTTAGTATTTACAGTGATTAGTTTTTGAGTTACAAAAATCGATTTGGTCAAAAACTAGTTTTGCGTAAAAATTCCCGTTTTTCCGTCACTTTTTTTTTTTTTTCTCGATATTTTTGAAAACTGTTGGAAAATGATTACTTTTGATCTTTATAATAAATTACACCAGAAAAAAAAACAACATACATCATTGTAAAATCAATACATTCATCACTTCGTTCAGTATCTAATAAAATACTCAGAAAAATTAAAAATTTCTGTTACAGAATTTGGGCTGTTTCTTGTAAATTGTATAGAATAAAGTTTATACATACCAGATACCTATAGTTTAATTAGACCTTTCATTTATGTTAATCTTAATGATGAATGATGATAAATCATATAAAACCAAAAACCAAAAATATTAGAAGTTAATAAAAAAAGTACAGATAAAAAAAATTTGTAAATATTTGAATACATTTGTCATATATAGCTAAGGAAGACAGCTAAGTAAGGAATGTGAAAAATATAAATTTATAAAATGCTACATATATTTTAATTCACTATATTTATTCTACATATAAAAATTAAAAACCAAATCACCAAGTAGTTTATTGTAAAAAGCAACAGATTCAAAAATGTCGTTTTATTTTTATATCTATTATCAATAAATTATTAGATCAAAAATAAATAATAATATAGCAATATGAGATAATTTTTTAAGGCCATACAGTAAAATATAGAGTAAAAAAAAAGTTACTTAAGATAAGTATTAATAAAAATTTTAAAAAGGAACAAATTTAAAATTACAAAAGATTATTTACCAAACGGTAAAAATATAATAAAATTTGCTGACTAGAAAATTTAGAAATAAAAAGGAACCAAAAAAAATAGTTTTTAACACAGTAATTATTAAACTAATATAAAACAAATATTTGATATTGACATATAATATGGTTATTTATATTATATTTGCATTAAGAATTGAAATTATTTAAGCAAGTATCTGTGGTGCAATGTTAACCATGGTCATTTAAAATTTAATAAAAATTATAAATTATGAAATATTTAAATATATTTTAAGTGAATAATAGATTAGAAATACCAATAATTGTAGAATGATATTCTTTCTGTAAGTAAAAACTTTCTTATGTGTTAATGTATTACTCAATACTAAGATAATAATCCTAATTAAAGGATATAAATTACAGTAACCACACAATTCAATCATTAATTAAATACAGTTAAGATATTTATAACTTTTTATCATGTAATTAATTAAAATTATGTGAGATTTTACTACTTTCAGTGAAACTGTATTTTCTAAAAATCTATTAGTAATTTAATGATAAATTAAACAGTATAAAAACCCCTAGTTACCAAATAACATTTAAAAAAACTTTGGAATGTAATCAAGAGTTCATATTTTGGATATAATAAATATTTTATGCGAGATTGTGCAGTTGTGTAAACATTAACGATAAAACGAAACGCATAAAAACATAGTTATTAACTTATTATACATTTATCTGTTCAAATCCTGTCATCAAAATAAATTATTTTCAAACTGTGTAAATCAGTGAAATTATATTATTTATAACAAAATTGAATTATTTAGTTTTGAGATTTAGCATTTCATAATTAAGTATAGACTCTCATAATAAATTATTATTAGCAAGATATTACGAATTTAGCAAAAAATATTTCAATTTAGTAATAACTACTTTTTTAATATGAACTCTTTTTTAGAGATTTATTAAATATAAATATTGTTTTAATGTATTTAAAAAAAAATGCTAGATGATTTAAGATTGCTAACTTAATCAATAATACAAGTATAAAAAGCTAACAATTATCTTAAATGAAATTGGTAAAATAATAGCCTATCAGAATAAAAATTAAGCAATTGCAGGATATTTTATAAGTTAATTCATTCTTCTTTAGGTTCTTCAGAACTTTGGAAAGGAGGACCAGCAGCTTCATCAACTTCAAGAGATAGTTCTTCAGGATCAGGAGCACGAGGCAAAAATTCAGAATCTGGATACATTTTAGAAAAAATAGATTTTGCCTGAAATAATTAGAAAATAATTTTAATTCAAGACCTGTATATAAAAAAATAACAAAAAATGTATAATTTACTTGTTTAACAGCAAACTCATAATCAACAGCTAGATCGGGTCCTGAACACAAATAAACATTGCTCGGAACATTTTGCGATAGATCATATTCAGATGTTTCAGGACAATTAAAATAAAGTGCATACAAAATTTGAGGTTTTAATGATTCATTTAGTATATTTGACTCCCCACTCGATGCAGAAGAATCTCCCTAAAATAATTCATATTAACACTTTGATAAAAAAAGTATATCAAAATTAAAATACTTCTTTTGACGTTTGAGTTGATTGAGTGTCAGTATTTATTCTAATTGTAGTACCATCTGCATATTCAGAATGTAATAATGCATCAACAGCCGGTTTTAAATCATTTACTGCGTTATCTATTTGTTTGGTGGTCATGTGTAGTAAATCTATAATTTTTAGATAAATATTTTATTATTAAATAAAAATACAATTTTTCTTAGTATTTACATAGTCCAGGTGGACAAACATGAGTAGATGGTCCAGCTTCAATTACTGTTATTGGCTCTTTCCCTTTAATTGGGAATTGAAGTAATGTCAAAGACTCCTTATCAGTAGTAGATATTGATCTATCAATTATAAAAATTCCTCTTGAAAGACCTGCTTTAGGAACAGAGCCTAAAAATTCTGGAGGAGCATCAGCAACACCCATTACAAGATGATCACAATCAAGTCGGGATCCATCAGATAAAATAGCTTTACATTCATTGTTTGCTACTATAACACTATCAGCTGCCCGTTTTAGATGATACACACCTCCAAACACAGCGCATAGTCTAAAAAATACAATTAATAGATTATTTCATTGTAAATAATAATGGTTTTTTTTTTTATTAAATATTTATGTCATAACATACCGACAAAAACATTGTGGAAGTTCTCCAGTACCATACATGGGCCACAAAAATGGTGTGTTACCATAACGACCAAGGCTACTTAGGAACCGTTGGGTTCTTTCAACACCCACCATACATGGTGTTGTGTCATTTGACATTGCAATAGCATATAATACATAATGCATTAAATTTTCAGTTAAGCTTTTGCTTTCTAAGTATTGTTTTAGTGTTTTATCTTCAAACCCTTTAAATTCACCACTCTCTGGCTTATACTCAACACATAAAGTCAATAATTGCATTAATTGCCGCTTTTCAATAAGTCCAACATTCTTAGTAGCAAACACATCTGCTCGAGAACATGGAACAGTTTCCAATTTATTAGACTGCCATGTAAGAATACGATTTACACATCGAAACTCAGCATAACGAGAGATATTTGATGAAATAAGAAGTTCTACTAATGTGCCACGAGAGAAAAGTAACTGCAACAAATTAATTTAACAATACAAATTTTATTTGATTAGAAAAATATTTGCAAAAATTGTTTTTATTTATTTTAAATATAATCAAACTGACTTTAGGTGCTAAATCCAGGTTAAATTTTCGCCCCATGGTTTTAATTTTAGCTTGACACCAAAGTTTATCATTTTGTTTTAATGTAGCCTCAGTTTCAGTCAATCCATCTTTACTTTCTTTTGGACTATCTTCAGTTTGAGTATTTTTTGCACTAAGCAAATTACCAACTGAAGGAAGTTTTCTATAGTAAAATATAGATTTAATAAAAATTAAATGAAAGAATAACAATATAAAAATGACCATACTCAGGAATAAACCATTTTTCTTCAATATTGAATACAGTGGAAAATTGATTGCCTATAGTTATAGACTTTTCAGTGTCTTGCACTAATGGAGAAGATGTTTTCACAAAATCATTTGTTTTTCCATTTCTGCATTCATCTAGCCATTTTTGAAGAGCTTCAAATGTAAATGATGCCCACATACCACCATAATAGTCATTTCTATGATAACCAATAAAAATATTCATCATTTTCAAATAGAATATGTATTTTCAATAACTTTTAATGGAACAAAATATACCTATCTAAATGTAAAACTCGTTTTCCAATTCGACTAGCAGCAGCAGCAACAATTGATTCAGTCATACCTGAAATCAAATTATTTATTATATTATAATATTTATATTTTTAGTTTAAATTATCATTCTAATCTAGTGATGGGTCCAAAAATAACAGATAGAACTCATATTTACTATTAAGACTAACTTTACTATGTTAATAAAAGAAAATAACAGACAACTTTAGTCTATAGCTTATAATGTAAAAAAGTAAAACAGTAATAATTTTTAACAAAATTTTAATTTTTGACTAAGAGAAGTTCTCAAAATAGTTTTCTTTTCTTTTATGTAATTATTTATCATTGTAAAACTATATAAATTGATAGAGATTAACATACAAATAATTCATGTAACATTGTTATATTAAAACCAATACACAATATTTTTAATATTTTTATTGAATAAGTAAGTCATGAGATGAATAGTAGTAATATAAAAACCAATAATAAACAATTACCAATATATTTTAAATTAGGCACCCAGTGTACTATCATTTATTTGAACACCCAATGATAATGTCATACTATAAATAGCACTAAATAAAATTATTCATACTTAAAACTAAGTAAAAAATTAAAGATGTTTTTTTTAGTAGTCCATAAAAGAGAAAACCTATATTTTTATCTAATGGTTTATTTTTTTTTTTTTACATTATAACATAATAAGTAATGGAAATTCACTTTCTCGTTACCGTGACTAATAGACCATATATTTCTGATTACACAACCATTCAATGAACTCTTAACAAGAAATAAATATAACATTAAGTATTTAAAATAAAATAAATATGAAAACACATTTTTTTTTATTAAGTACTAATACTAATATTTAGATTTGGTATAATTTTTAGTTTATATATTTATATTATTATAAAATATAACTATGAGTAAAATATGATAAAAAATTAAAGAATTGTATTTATAATAATATATTTATTAAATATAATATACTACATTTAATTTTTAAATACTAATCACTACATTTTAATTTTCTGTTTTAAATTTTTTTAAAAAAAACACTTGTAAAGCATTTATAACATTGGAACTGCAGATAATTTAAAAATATATAAGTGTACTAGTTAATATCTTAATTTTAAATGAGTAAATACATGAAAAATTAATTTTGTGGCATATAAATTGCAGTTGCACAACTTGAATTTAAACATTGAATGCTTGAAAATAAGAAACATTAATTCAATATTTTACTATAATAGTAATAGGATTGACAAATATTTGCTGGCTAATGAGTAATAACTGAAAATAGGTTTTAACTAAAATTGTAAAATGTAATTAGAATCCAATATTATATTAATATATATAAATATAATAAATTCTAGATTCCATATAGTAAATTACTACTAATTTCAAAATAATAATTACATGCCATATACCTAATTATACCTACTATTGTACTCAATTAAGCATTCATGTAAAACATCACTTTGTGAAAATTCAATGTAGTATTCCTATTAACTTATGATAATATAAATTTAAATCAAATACAAAATTTAAAAAACAGTTAGTTACAAGATGATATCTTATACAAATAATATCGATTATAATTATTGATATTTTAATATTGGAGGAAATAGTAATTCTTTTTAAATATTTTTCAACTGAATAAAAAAAAATTGTTCCTAAAATATTATCAATTTACTTGGCATAATACAATAAAATTAAAATAAAAACAAATTAAGATCATACAGTCAACTATATTAGTGAATGAATATTAATATTTATTAACTTCATCAATCTCCATAACACCCATATTATTTACTGACCCTCTGTGACCCATCTACTCACATAATATAGGGAAAAAATAAATATTAATATCAACGAATGATTAAGGTGCGTACGCTAGACCTAAAATTCTAAATATAATTATGTATATAAGGAATATATTACCAGTGCCAATGACAATGACTTCATACTTGGATGGCAGATCGTCCTCCATATTGAAGAAAACTATTTCGATAGAATTATCTTAAAGCGCAAGTCGATTCTCAAATAATTATTCTAGTCGTTGATATAGAATTAAAGGAATCGTATGTTGGAAAGTAAACTGCAAAATGGAAGGCAAATTTAATGAAATAATATCAATAATTCAACATCGATGATCACCGATTTAGCATCGGATCGGAACTCGGAAGTGTAAATTGTAATCAGTCGTATATTATCACTTAACACACTACTTTATCGATGTGAAGCCAAAAAAAAAATGAGAAAATTATTATAGCTAGTCTGATTCATACCTATACCACAGAACAATATACCACGGTTGCAGACTGACTGATGAAACTACAGTGGCATTCGCCACGATCAGTCTTTATAATCTCATTGCTTATTGTTCTGTGCTATATATTATATTGTATTATTCATGTATGTTTTTTATCAATGATGATAAATTTAATATTTTAACACCGGTGTTATGCCGTGGCGCTACAACTGTGAGGTTCAACCGGAAGACCACAGAATACAGATAAAGGAACCTTTATCAATTGTGAAATAAATAATAATTCGAATGCCGAATTGCCGAATACGCCATTAACAATTTTGTCATTTTATAAGCGTGAGTAAATTTGAACTTTAAAGTTTATTTTATATTAACTGTTAATATTATATACATGTACTAGGTTTATAAGTTTTGTTCACAATGTCTCAAGAAAAAGTAATTGAAAAACCTCTGCAACAGTTCGTGGTTCAAGCTCTAAAATTAGAAGGCGACAGTTTAGTAGAAGTAATTAAACAAGCTTTGGATTGTGTTGACACATTTGTGTTTGCAGAACTTTTAGAATGCCCCAATGTTATTGCACTGGAGACTACACATCACGCACCATACCTTCATGCTTTACGCATGTTTTCACAAGGTACATATTTGGATTATTTGGAAAAAAAAGAATGTTTGCCAGAGCTTAGTGAGCCCCAGAAGAAAAAACTGCAATACTTAACAATTGTTACATTAGCCAATAAAATGAAAAGAATACCTTATGACGTTCTTTTGAAGGAGTTGAATGTTGATAATGTTAGAGACTTGGAAGACTTGATCATTGAAGCAATATATTCAAATGTGGTTTCTGGTGAACTTGATCAACAAAGTGATTATCTAGAAGTAGATTGGACAGTTGGTAGGGATGTTGGAGTTAATGATGTTGACAACATGATAGACACATTACAGCAGTGGTGTGATTCCTGTGAAAATGTTCTTTCCACAGTACAAGCTCGTATTGTTGATGCTAATCGAACTAAACAAGAGGTATTAAAACACCGTGCTGCTATTGACAATGAAGTTACTAACGTGAAAAAAGCAATTAGAACTCAAATACAAGATGAAGAAATGTCAGTGGATACTAGTGGTCCTACAAAAAAAACTATAAAAGGAACAAAACCTAGTGGAGCTAAATTTTGGAACAAGTAAATACTCCACAATAATAATATTTCACACATTACATAAATTTATAATTGTTATTATTATTTTATTTATATAATAGTTATAATATGTATAAATTAGCAAACTTAAGCCATTGCCCATTAGTATATAATGTTTTCCTAATAATCATTTTAATTTAATTATATGGTATACATAGGTACTAGATATAAAAATTAATTTTTTGATGTATGATATACCTAATTACTTTTCATTACAATATTTTTATTAATAAAGATTTTTTTATAGAAATAGTGCTTATTATTCTTATTCACAATTTATACTAAATATACATCAATAAGTGTCATGACTCATGTGCGATGACTGATGATATGGGTATCTTATTGAATTATTAATAAATAACATGAGGATTCACATTATGGTAAATCATTCTACAGCACCACTCAACTAGGAAATTATTGTTTGAGTAGATGTCTATTCCCAATTATTTTAATAACAATGTTTCATTCTATGAGTTTAATTTATCAAAATTAGTATTGTTATTAATAATACATCATTTTTTAACAATTTAACATTTATATTTATATTTAACTGCTTATTTTAGTGAACTGTACCCTATAGCTGACTTAAGGTCAGGGGCACAGATACTGTACACCAGTGTTTCTTAAACTTTTTTAGATCATGGAACACCAAATAATATTTCTTTTATGCGAATCCCCTATAAAAATTATCTTTTAAAACAGTATGAATTACACACAGAATTCTTAAATTATATACACTGAACACAGTTTAAGAAATACTGTTGTATACAACAATATTATATAGTTGATACAATTTGGTGATGATGACAGATAGGTATTCCATGGTCACGGCTGAATAATATCCATATGGTAAATATTTTACAATAATTTTATTGTTATTTGTTAGATATCTAGTAACAAAGTGAATAAGTAAAAGTAGTTACACAACACATAATAAAGTGCAAAATAGTTGTATACTCTAACACCTAATATCGTATTTTAAAAAATATTTATATTTTATACAATAAAAACTTGTAATGATTTAATAAAATCAAATAATAACATATAATAAGGTATTATATGTTTATAAATGAAAGAATATAAACAATTCAGTACTATTTAGTGTAATACAAATAGTACTACAAAGATAAAATTCTCCTTTCAACTACAAAAATATTTAAATATCACTTGATTGAAAATAGTTGTTATACCTAGGTAGTAAATTATTGTAATGTCACTTCTAATTCATATACATAATTTCTATAAAATAATTATTTCTTAGCCATAATTTAATGTTTTACTTGAATAATCACAATTTCTTTAAACATTGTCCAACTTCATTTTCATTTTTGCTTACCTGTAACAAAATTATGTTTTTAATTAAAATATTTTATATTGAGAGGATGTTTTACTCACATATTATATTATCTCTGTCTTACTAACACATAACATAGTCAATTTTACATTTAGAAGAATCTGTACAATTGTGTTACTTTTAAAAATAAAATGAATTATCCAATTATCAAAATCTCAACCAAGAATATTATCTAGGGAATCTAGATAAGATTTTTGATAGATATTTTTATTTTGGAAAGTTATGAGAAATTGTAATATTTACAAACATTTTACAAATTTAAAATCATTGCATCAACATTAAAATATTATTAAAAACATCTATTAAAGTGCTTTAAATAATATTCTTATTTTTAAATTTGATGATAGATGAATTTTTTCTATTATTAAAAATAACAGAATATTACAGATTTTTTTGAAAATATAATCTCCTGTATTATTTGTTGCTAAGATAATACACGTAGAGGAAACATCCTCTCAATGCTTAACAATACTCAAATATAAATTATTTAAATAAGTAGGTAATCATATAATTATTTTACATACTTTTTTAATATAGTTTTTCTTATAAAAATCTCCAAATAAAACTAACATTGTAATAATGTAAAAGACAAATAAATATTTCATCCATAATGGCCAATTACATCCACTGTGAATGGCATTTATGCCTAATGGTAAAGCAAATGAAAACTGAGCCTAAAACATAAAATGATTTAAATATAATATTATGTAAAATTAAATTATAAAGACTAAAAATAAATTGGGGGTGATAATAATCAAGTAATTGCCAACACAATACTTTTTTTTTTTTTATTATTATTATAAAAGCCACTAGTATAAACTATGATAGCTTGACAATTACATAGTACAAAATAAAACAATAACACAATATTTATATCATTAAAAATATAATATTGTGTTTTATCTTTTATATTTTATATTGTGTAATGTAAAAAGTAATAATAATTTGAGTGTTGGTACTTATTACTTAATTTTAAAATGATATTTAACAAAAACATTGTATATTTTAAAATAAAGAGAGAATTTTTAAGTACTACAAAATTTACTAATTCTTTAAATACAATCTTTATATTTTACTAAAACCCTAGGTATTTAAAAAAAGCTGAAATGAGAATAGGCATTTAATATTTATTCCTATAATTTGTATTCATTTATACCAGGGCAACATGATATTTTATCATTATTTACATTAGAAATCACTATAAAAATGTTTTTTACAAAAACAATCTTAAGCAAAGTCAGTTATTTTTAGTCCAGTGGAGTAGTTATGAGGGGATAGATCTCCCAGACCCTTTTTAGTTTTTTTTAATGTTTAATGCATTGACTTATTGCCCCCCCCCCACTTTATGTTTAACCAATAAGTTATATATCCCCCCCCAGAACAAAATCATAACTACACTACTGTTTTAGTCTGTTGGTAGTGGTATTGGAATTTTTATATTAGCTTATTATTATATAAAAACTATTGATTGAAAATACTCAAAACTTAAAGTACATAAGAATAATAAATATAAATATTAAATTAACACTTTGATTAATGCAATGTTAAATAAGTGATCAAAAGTATTTCTACTAAAGTTATGGAATAATTCATTAATTTAAATAATACCTTAGTATTTAATTAATATTAATAAAATTTAATTATATAATCTAACTATAATGAATGATTATTTTTACCAATTGAATAGTTGTAACATATTTTTTGTATTTAATGATTTTTGAGCATTGTATTGCAGCTAATGTATAGTAAAAATACATTATGACATGTACAGCACTGTTAATTAAAATTGGTAAAAATGCTGAACCGCCTGGTACATATTTTGTACCCATCCATGAGAATATGAATATTGTTGAATGATGGTAAACGTGAAGAAATGACAGTTGATTATCTTTTTTCCGAAGCATCAAAAATATGGTGTCCAATAGTTCAAAAAATTTAATTATATAATACAACCATACTGCTGTTGCTATCTGAAATTAATATGTTAAATATAAAATGTCTTATCAATTGAAATAATTTAGTATAAACACTATTAACTTGATTTGAAAACATTTCAAGTTAAATATTTTATTAGTTATATATATTATATATTAAACCAATATAAATTATCTTACATTTTCTATTTTTTCACTAAGTTAATTTCAATTATTTTTTAAAATCAACTAGAAAATACAGTTTTAATGCACAATAAAACCATAATAGGCTGGTTTAACATATAATTTCATACCTATTTATAAATTTACTTTTTTTATTTAATAATTATATCCAATATCAATGTAGGTACTACTGTTAAATTTAACTTAATATCCATTTCATAATTTTTTACAGTAATACAAGAGAAATATCATTTTTATCTGTTCTAATTTAAATTTAAAATTAATAATTATCAACAATAAAATTTACCCTAAGCTCAGCTTCTGCATTGACATAAGTTATCGGCTGACACGTCCAACTATAGTTTAATTTAGTTGTCATCATTATCAACTGAAAACATATTTGTAAAAGATTTTAGATACTATTATAAAAATAAAATAATATTTTATTACTTCTATTATGATAAATAAATTTGTTATTATCATCACAATATTGTAAATTATTAGAACATTTTTTAAACTGTATGCTGTGCGATTTTTCATGTATCGAGGTGTCAGCCATACTATTAAAAGATAACAAAGGGTTATTGTAAATGTAGTAAAAATTGAATTCACCATCCACCATCCTTTTGTTCTAGTATCTATAATAAAAATAAAATATATATGATCACAAATTATATTAAATAATATTAATATTATTAATGTTAAATAATAATATCATAAAAAACATTATATTAAATTGTATATCAAACTTACCACTCATTGATTCACTCCATTGATTAAAATATTCCACTTGTTCAAATAATGTAGATAAGTTATAATCAAGATGAAATACTGTAAATTCTCTAAAAAAAATATTAATTAATAATATAACATTAATAAAAACGATTTAGAATATCTGTAAAACTGTAAATTAATTGTATATGTGTAGTTTTTATATTATTGTATAGTTATCAAACTAAGATTTGGTCCTTAATTCCCTGTTCCACACAATTGACACACAAATAATATTTTAGGAAACTTATATTTTCTACATTCTCATAATAGAAGAAAAATCTATAATTTAATCCAAACAGTAATTTGTATAGTAACAACGTAAATATACAACTATTACCCATGACAAAATAGATCTATTTTGTCATGCTATTACCTACCTTAAGCTATAGTAAGTATAGGTACTTATTATTATAATTTATTATAAAATTAGTATTAAACGGCGCTCTGTATAGGCATTTTAAGGCCATGCATGTAACATCTAAAAGACTAAAAATTAATACAACTTATGAGAGAAAAAACGTTATTATACTTACATGACTACTACAGTACTACCTACGTGTTGTTTCCGTCTAATTTATAATTTCAAAATGCTCATAATTTGCTTAAAAATTAAATTATCCACTATTAAATTTGATAATTTTTTCCAATATTGATAATAACAAAGTAAAACGGTTTCTTGAGTTTCTTCTGAACATTGCATATGTTACGTATTTGTTTACAATATTAAACAACACATGGTAGTGTAGCTTCCTCTTAAGACTTCGAGGGACGAGGGTCAAGTAAACAACTTAATTAATTTTCTCTTAATAATAATAAATCAAAAGCCGATTTTCATTTTTTCAATCCGCTATCAATAAAAAAACGTGTGTAGTGATAAAATAAATGTGCCCTATATTAAATAAATAAAAAATCTTTTACTATACCTATACCTATTAATTAAAAAAACACCGTTTTTATATCTATTTTTAATTCGATACCTTAATACCTTAATGCTATAAAAAATACTGTTACAAATTATATACCTATAATTAAGTAACGTTCTAATATATATTATATATAAATAATAAATAATAAAATGACTCTAGATGTTAAGAACTCACTCGTTTTTTGAAGTGTACATTGTAATCTGTATTTTATTGTAGGTAAGTACCTGTTTTAGTATTTGTGAAACGTTTAAGATTATGTTATATTACAAAAATATTATAACTATGAGTAGAGAACAAAAAAAAAAAATTAACGATTTGTGTAAAGGCGTACATAGGCCCTTATAATGACAGTAAACGATACGATAATTATTATAATATAAAATCCAGACTAATTCTTTTATTAATTTTCAAACTGAATGAAAACATGTAAGACGTATTAGTAAAACGATGTGTATAATATTGTAAAGTGGCGTGCATACTACAACGTACTATTATAAACACTCCAACGCCGACCACTGTACCGGCGAACAAGAGAAGATCAATGTTCAAAAAACTATTGCGCATGCTCAGCTGCTGCAGTACTTACAGTGCAATATAAGTATAATATAACAGTATATACTTCGTTATATAAGCCACAACGCGTTGTAACATGTCACATATTAGTATTAGGACTTTGGGAGGGTATATCACGTGTACATTAAAAGAAAAATGCGATTATAAATATGGGGTTGTGAATTTAATGTACAAAAAACCTTTAAAATGCATATCCGATCTCAAAAATACACTGAAAACTTAAAAAAAATATATTGCAATTTAAATACGAAAAAAGCATAAAAATAAAAATTTTATTTTTAATTAGTTAACAAAAATCATAAAATATGTATAAAAAGTATAACGTATTAACATTTTTTATAAGCATCGAAAAAACTTAATCACAAGGAAAATGTTATAATTAAGTCCAAAATACCTTAAAAATCAAAATATACAAGATAGAAGTTTTAAAAAATAAATTATTACTTGTTAGTATAGAATACTAAATTCAAACTTTGAGTTAAGAACACTATGTTCTACATTAAGCTAAATGGGATAGATAAACATTTCCACAAATTCACAGCCCTAACTACCTATTATATTTTAATAATATAATATAAAGAATGCTTCCTGGTATTGCATTTTGCATACTTATTACTTATATACAACTATGGTCATTATTAGTTCTCGTGTGTTAATAAATAAAAATTGAAAATCTATTTTTAGTTTTATGGATTCTATGCCGTGTTGGTTTCTTAAATATACCAATGTCATTTAATTGTGATCATGTTGCAATTAACAATAATAATTATAATAATTTTAAAATAATAATATTATTTATTAATTTTAAATAATTATAATTGTGTACAGTTGTATAAATAAACATTAGAATATATACCCACCTATTTAAAAATATATATAATAATTAAGTACTCGCTATAACTATTTTACTAGTTTCAATGTGTTCGTACTTCGTATTAATTTCAAATGAAAATTATCAGTAGTATCAAATATTGAAATTTCGATATTTTTCATTGATTTGAAATGTTGTGATTAGTAGTATTACAATTAATAATGTTCCTATATTATATTGTTATCTACCTATGTTACAATGGTGCGTTAGACACAGTTCAAACACTTTCAACCGTTGTTCTCTTATTAACTTATTTAGGTATATTCTTACAATATTTATTGCTTATTGGTTAAAATATTTATAAACAAGTAAATATACATATCAGTTTAATCCCCATTAAAACGAATATAAATTTAGTCTACACTCTAAAATTGAATATTTCAATTTATTTATTATTACATTATATACCTATATAATATATTAACTAAGTTTCTAAAAAATAAAATTGAACTTATTAATTAGTTATTAGATTATTACAAATTAATATTTTACTTAATCGTCTATTTTAGTTTATAGGAATACCTATGATAGGTATATTATACTAGGTATGTACTAAAATATACACAACCATAAACTATAATGTTATTTGTGTGACTAATTAGTTTGAATTATTTCAAAAAAATATATAGTTCATTTAAATAATCGTGTATACGAATAAAAGAAGTATAAATACTAATGGAGAAAAGTGTTTATAATTTTATAGAAACATGTCAAAAATTTACTTAGTTGGTAAATGTATACTAGTCTATTGTCTATACATAATATATGTAACTAAATGTCTAAGCTAAATAGCTTATAAATTATATGCTTAAATTTTGTTTGATGTTAATACAATAACAGTCAAGGCTGAAAAATCCAAAACAAATAATCTTAAAATAAAAACAAAACAAATTGTTTTCAGTTCTCATACACTTTTTTCCTATAATTATAATAATACAAAGAAAAATATTATAAAAAAAAAATCAATTATTTTTTGTCGATTTACATAATGTCACATTTTTCATGTATTTGTAATTTCTATAGATGTTTGGCTTATTCGTAGTATCCTATAACAAATGTTTAATAATTATTAACAGTAATGAAGCAAATAATGAATAATATAATCATAAGTGCAATTTGGGGGGCTTGGGGGGCTAAGCCCCCCCCAAAAATCAACCGTAGTCTCCCCAAAACATATCTCTCTGAAATATATATATATGCAGTACATATATGCCAATTATTTAGCCCCCCCAAATTTAAAACTTAAATTGCGCCTATGAATGCGCCTATATTTATATATAATATATATAATAAGATTTCCTATAATATTTCACCAAGGAAGTTGCTCTATACTCAGTCATATAGCAGCTACGTTTCAAATGTATTTTATGTATTTTGTCATTGAGTACTTATAGTATTTCACCATAATGAATCTGTTGAAATTTAATTACCTATCAATGACGAAAAATGGAATTTTGGTTTGGAGAGAAGGGAATGTGATTTAAAAAAAAAAATATTCTCGACAAATACTTAGGATTTATAAGTAAAATCTTTGGAATGAAATATGATTTATTTAACTTTTATTTAGATCATAGATGAGTGCGATGATCGTGAGATTGTAATTTAATATTATTTAAAAAATCTTATACTATATATAGAAGCGGGGTACATAGTGAACACGATAACCCTTCCTTCTATTTATGCTAATACAAATAAAATATTTGTACAACTGTATGAATGTATTAAAAAGGTTATAAATATGTTCTTTATAATAATTATGTTTTAGGAATGTGATTTTACCTTTTGGACATAAGCGTTTGCGTAAAAATTTCCAAATAGCACAATAAATGAAATCATGTAAATCACCAATAAATATTGCATCCATATTGGAAATTTACATCCAGATTTAATTCCGTGGATTCCCAAAAATAGCGCAGTGGTAAATTGAATCTAAATTTCAAAATACAAATGAGTTCGTTGAATATAACATACGGTGTGGCTATTTAAAAACGGAATTACTTTTTACTAAGAGCGTGATGAACTCTTTGGTGACGTATAGTTATCAACTACACAAATCAATGCATCAAATAATACCATTTTAATCTCTTTTAGTAAATATTACTATTTGAATTCACGAGTTGTTCAAAATTGACAATCTTACAAAACTGCCGGAATTATGCCTAATTTAGAAGTCAAACAGCGTGTTAATGCAAAATTTCTCGATAAATCTCCTACAGAATGTCTATATATGTTTAGGTACTGAAGTGTGTAATAATGGATAACCAAGTCAAGTACTCGTTAGACGAAAAGAGGTAGAAGACGACGAGCAACCTGGTTGCTATGCCATATCGAAAACGAGTAAGAAAATTAAAAGAATTGAAAAAATTCCTTAACGATCGATGTCTCTGTATTCGCATATTGCAGGCATGATGGTAAATATCGACAAATGAACAATTCAGATCAGATCGTGCCATATTTATGGAAGAACAATGCATATATTATATTCTGCATCAAGATAAAGCACCTGAACACAATAATATTTCTGTTAAGCAGTTCTTATAGCTGATAAACGGATTTCAGTACTCGAACATCTTCATATTCGTCAGATTTAGTACTTTTGGACTTTCATTTATTACCAAAAATAAAAACTATGTTTAAGGGGACTCATTTTCCATCCGTGGAAAAGGTGAAGGCTGAAGTGGTAGACCTATTTAAAAGTTTGACACCTGATGAGCTGCGACATTGCTTAGAACAATACAAATTATACGCAATACAAGTATAGAATGATTTATAATTAAAGGCAGAGAGTACATAGAAAAGGATCACAATTATGAATTAATTATTATAATTCATAAGTTTAAAAAACGTTTATAACAAAAATCCGGTTTTTAAATAGCCACATATAAATTAAATTATGTAGATTGTAGATATAAAGTGTAACATTTACTTACCAATTGAAGTATAGTTAAGTACTTTTTCCACCATAAATACTTTTCAATTTTAGGACCCAAAGCACTCAGAGCATAGTACGAATACATAAGTACATGTATAAAGCTGTTTACCATTGCAGGCAAAAACGTAGAACCACTAGGTACCCATTTTATTCCAATCCACCATAAAGAGAACATTGTCGAATGATGATAAACATGTAAAAAAGTAAGCTGTTTATCCTTTTTTCGGAGAATGAAGAAAATTGTATCACAAAACTCTAGAAGTTTTGAAAAGTAATACCACCAAATAGCTTTCAATAACTACAGTATAAAACATATAATAAAATGGCAATTAACATATGTAGAGTAAAATATAATAATAATTCATTCATTATTTATTACTTATCACTTAGTACCTATCGATTAAAATAGATGCATATAATATTATAATACTTAATATTTGAATATCTTTAGTAACCTATAGCTTATTTAAGTTTTTTTGTATACGTATATGTATATTGTGTACTTATAAGTTAACAACCAATATGGCAATATCGTTACATAAAATGTTTATAAATTATATCTTATAAAATAGTGAAAACTTAAATTATCTAATATAAATGGAAACTTAAATAATAAAATATAATGATATATCTATTTTTTAATTTTTTAGAATAAATTACCCTCAATTCGTCTTTGTTATTGATAAATGTTAGTGGTTGACAAACATAACTGTAACGTAAACGACTAGATGCCACTAGCAGCTGTAAATCAAATGTTTAATTAGTAACCTACCTATATCTAAACCATTCATTATTTAATAAATACAGTTCATTTATTATACACATACTTCAATAGCTATATAAAAATTTAGTAATGTCATAAGGATGTTGTATGGTACCAATATGGGAGTGAGCTTGAATGGTTTTCTATTTTTCATACATTTCGGACCCAAACCAACGATTATGAAATAAATTATTGTGTAGATTATAGTTGGAGTCGGAGAATCAACCATCAACCAACCTTTCGTTCTATCATCTGCAAGTGCATAAAAAAGAAATATTTATATTTAATTTATAGATACTACGTAAGTACATGACACATACCTACAAATTATTATAGTATTACAATCAATTATCAACACTATTTTACATGATTTATGTCGATATGTAGGTATTATGTAACGGTAACTTACCTGAAACTGATAAAGACCATTGATAAAAATCGTTAATTTTTTCAGTTACTGATGTAGAAAAATTCATTTTTGATGATTTCTATTTTCTAGATAAAACATAATTTTAATATTAATATATATAATGTATATGCTTTAAAATAATATCTTTTTTAGTTACATTTTGACTTACCTATATGCTGGTGTTATTGTGTCTTCTATTGAGTATTTAAATATAGATTATGATCGTTAAAAATAACTGAAACAGTAAAACGCTGTAGCCATAACAAGTCCACTCAGAGTACTGATCTATAGAGATAGAGAAAACTGTTAAATGATGTGTAGAAGTGGTCAGTTTAGTCTTTTACTATCGATATAATAATATAGGTATAATAACTGTATGACAAAATTATTTTCACGGTGCTGTTCGGCTTGTTCGTCCGAATATGATCATCTCTCATTCTCCCACTCAATTTATTTAATGTAAGAAGTATCTATTATTCAATTTAAAATAAAATAGGCACCGCAGAAAATTTTATTTGCTTTTTTATGTATAAATCAATCAACTATATACATTTTTGAAGTTTTCAAATCTAACCAAAATATGTAGGTATAGGAATATCCGAATCAAATTAACTATCTAAGACAAAAAATATGTTTATAGATATAATATAATAAATACAACATTAATTTATTTTACTAATTATATATACAGTTATTTTAATACAATACATAATATAACAAATATATTCATGTGTGATTCTTCATTCAAATAGTTTTAAATTTTAATATTAGGTAATGGGTACGTATATAGTTTCTATTTGTTCCAAAAATATTTATTAAAATTCTAAAACCTATGCAATGTTAATACTAATGTTATAAATATATCCAAGTAATATACAAATGCATTTGTATCTATATAATAGATTAATTTATTGTTTTAATTTAGGAATCTTAAATATAACACATTATATTTCTACCTATATCGGCTATATCTAAATTACCTACATATATTTATATTATACGCACGCGCACAGCAGTCAAAATAATCTACGAGCTCATACTGTATGAGTAGAGTACCATCATGGATATATTCTGTATAGAATATTAAAATATTATACAAAGCCATTTGGCCATTTACTGAGCTTCTATAACCGCCATGTATTTAAAGAGATATTTTTGTTAAACGGTGCGTCATGGCGATTTATATGGCAACTTATGATCATGACATTTCGTAAAATATCTATTTTAAGATTTTCAATATTTAAAAAAACTAAACGTTGCCTATATGAAATTCTAATACTTTTATAATCTTAAGCACATAAAATTACACAATATTTTATGCCATTTAAAAAGCAACAGTTGCAATACAAACTACTTTTTTTGATGAAAACCACCTATTTTCAACACGTGGGTCATAGATGATTTTAGATTTCAAACAAAGCGATGAAAGTATTGATTTTTCAATGATGTGTGCCATTTTATTTGTTGTGTCTGACGTCTGTACACACGATAAGTAAATAGTCGAAAAAATGTTTCAATTTTTTCAACTTGAGAATGGTTTTTTATAGCGAATTGAATCTAGTTTCTGCTAAAGAAAGATTTAAGTTCCCCAGTGACGTATATATCGAGGGGGGTTAGAAGTTCTAAAATAGTTTATTAACATCGGAAGCAATTAGCTAGTGTAATTGATAAATATTTTCCGGATGAAATTCGTATGAAAAAAGGATCATGGGACGCCATTTGCTTACTTGCAAAAATTAAACACAAAATTCCTCAAACATTTTTCATTTGACAATTAAAAAATTTCAAAAATGTATTGTCATGACAATGTTATAAGCGTTACCAAGTTATCATTTTGATAAAATGCATCAAAATCTCAAAATTGTACACAATATTTTGTAAAAAGAAATTCAATGAAAAATTTTTTTTGATAAAATTCCTCATCACCTTTGTCCTTTTCCAAATATTCTAGATTGAAAGGCTTGAAACAACAAACAGGTAAATCTACTATTTTAAAATGTTGGGGGCTAATAAAAACCGTTTCATTCCATGATTAATCGATAGGTACTAAAACTATTACAGTTAAATTTTTCTATTAATCACATGATGAAAATAATGCTTTGAATTTAGAATTTAGTTAATTTTATTTTTCTTTAGACAAAAGTTGCCCAAAGTTATGAAACCCATGGATTTATCAGGTTACTGCACCAAAAATATTGTTAATAATATAAAAAAAAATTTACCAAAAAATTAAAAATTTTAATTATATTACTTTGAAATACATATAATAAAACATTACCTACCTGATGTTTTAAATTTAGTTTTAACAAAACAAATGGGTGCCATAAAATGTATTATATTCAAAACAAAAAAACAAAATTTTTGTTTGATAAAATATTTATCGAATTTATCTGGTTGTTGCACCCAAATATATCTATGTAATTTTATCCTACCCAATAATTCCCGAAAAAGTACATTTTCGAAAAAAGTAGATTTACCTGGTTGTTGTTCCAAGCCCTTCAATTGTTGTTCTTATATCTATTTAAAAATATTAAGAATATATATCTACTTTTTTTTTACATGCATTTAAAATTCAAATTTGAACGAAATTACATTTTTTTTTTGTATTGAACAATGTTAACATAAAGTTGTTACACAAGTACATTTATAGCTTGTTTAACTTACAAAGAGGAGAACTTGAGTTTTTAATTTATTTAACGGTTCACGGGCTCGAGCGCCTGTCCTTTAAAATGTCAGTTTAACTTATTCGTGCGTTCAAAATACTGATTCTGGGCCACCATTGGCATCACCGTCTAAATTAAAACTATAAAAATCATCAAATTTTGAGTACTGTTATTTTTCATTACCTATACTTTCGCATGTATAGTATTTCTGTTGTTCATTTCATTGTGTGTGGCAACTGGCAAACATATTAGCTACACTTGCAGAGTCTCTGTGACCAATTTACACATTGTGATAGTGAAATAATTTATTGGATATTAGTCAATATAGTCTCTTCTTTATTAAGTACCTATATACAAAGCAATGAATCGTGGTTTGAACCGGACGGTTCTGTATATAAGCATTCTATAGATATAGGTACATAGGTAGTTACCTATATTATAATATATAGGTAGCGATATTCACTATAAGTAGGTGTATACCTACTATTTATAACCCAAACTATTCCATTCAATTGACACGATTGTCAATACCTAATAGCTTTACATACCTAAATAACAATATAATATATTGGAAATAATATTATATACCCAGCAGGTAACGGGTTTCTTTTGCTTAGTTTAATGACTTTAAATTTTAATGTTTAATATTTAATTCATCGATATCTAACTAAAAAACAGCTAGGCGTTCGCTTCGAAATAATAGATATTTACTACCTATAAGTTATAGCATTGCATTGACAAGTCCACGTATATATGTGTAGGTAGGTACTCGTATATATTTCACTATACAGTAAAGTAATATGAATATTATATAGTTTATAAATATTATATTCATATTTCAGTATTTCACCAATTTTAATAACCTATATAGATAGTTATTAAGACAAGTTCATAAGAATAATTCATTTTAGTAGGTATTTTATTTCTGTGATTTGGCATTGGCACAATGGCATACATTTTTTACAACCATATTTACACTATGCACATTATTCATATTGATTAACTCTTTAACGGGCAATAGTTAAATAATAGTTAATAGTATTAATACTTAATAGTGATTTTAACTTAATTAAAGTGGGTGATATATCTTAGTTCATGGTAATTACTGAATACTGATTAACGTAGAAAAAAGATAAGTGATTAAATTCTGTTATCAAAATATTATCACAAACTAGATAGGTACTAAAAACATTTAACATTTTTATTTTGCACGTTTTTCATTTAAATATTTGAATTATAGTATTAACACTATTAACTATTTAAAATTATTTTTTATGTTAACAGAATATTAAACAATATTTAAGTGTTTTAAAAAAAATATTCCAATTGTACTATTAATTGTGACAGTTGTAAAATGACTAATAATGAGGAGAAAACCAATATGTCACAAGAAGAAGTTTTACATAAATTCGTTAATCGAATATTTAGCAATGATCAATTTCGAGAAAAAATCATGATGCCAAACGTAATGGGACGACCGGTAGTAAAATCAGTAGAAGAAAAAACTTTAGATGCAATTACCGAAAGTTGTGCGTTTAAGTGCATTCTAAGCGGTGTAATGGGTAATAACAAATCGATTATTATTGACCATGTTTAAAATATAATTTATCAGTAATAGATTAATGTTAAAAATATATCCTATTTTTAATTATTTTTATAGTTATTTACTCTTTATTACAATATAGATATTTACTAATTTAAATTTCGTAGGTTTTGCTCTTGGTGGAGCCATTGGTCTTTTTACTTCTAGTGTAAATCCACAAATAAAACCTCCTGGTCAACAAGAAACAGTCAAGGAAATTATACGTGAAATGAAAACTTCTTCACTCGGTTATGCAAAAAACTTTGCTTTACTTGGAGCCGTATTCTCAGGCATTGAATGTATTGTAGAAACAGTGAGTATTTAATTATAATAAGCATTTTTTTCTTTTTTAGTATTATATTGTACTATGCATTAAATTTTACAAATTTTACAGTATAGAGGTCAATCTGACTGGAAGAACGGTACATATGCAGGTGGAATAACTGGAGGATTGATAGGATTTAGAGGTTAAAATTTAAAAGATCGTTAAGCATATAAATGTATACATAATCATTGAAAATGTTATTATTTTAGCTGGAGCCAAAGCAGGTTTACTTGGTGCATTGGGTTTTGCTACATTTTCCACTGCAATTGATTATTACATGCGTAATTCTTCATAAATATTGTTAAATAATTTTATTTGTAATTAATTTTACTGTTGTAAATAAAATGTAAGTAGAATCTTTAATTGTAGTAAAAATATAATACTATGACTTAAATTTCTGTATTGATTTTTTTCTTTGATGTCAATACTTAATATAATGTTATGTCTATCAGCATAGGTGTCTTAGAAGTTTATACCCTTATAAAATTAACTAATTTAAGATTATACATAGTATATAAATATTGAATTCCATTTATCACTTCAACACATTAAATTAACAAAATAAGCATTGAAACACTATAATATAGAAACCCTAACTAAGAAAAAAAATAATATATTATATATAATAACTATTAATTTATGTTATTTAAGAGAAAAAGTAAAATATCAGTGTAAACAAAACAATAAAAGTATTCTATATAACAAAATCAAACTATAGATACATGATAAAAAAAAATTACATATTTATACATATATACATTATACATATACTTAATTTTTTTTTTGATTCTTGCTTTCATTATTATTTTTGTTCTATTATTGTTATTATTAATCATAATTTTTGTTTTTATTTAGTAGTATATTTTATTATGTTCTAATTATAACTTATGATAAATTTTTTACTTTTATTAGTTGAAAGTTGTGAAAACTAAAAATAAAATTTACAGTTATATAGTTTTTATTTAAAAATATAGTTTACTAGCTGAACCCGTGCACTTTGTAGCTCGTTAAAAAATCCTACCTATTATATGTCTCAAACTGTGTGTTAAATTTATTGATTTTCTGTCTGTCTGTTAGTTTGTCGTTGTGCATTCCTAAACGATTGGACCAATTGCGACAAAATTTTGTACAGAGATATATTAGAACTATAGGCAGAAGATAGGCTAAGCTAATAAGTAATAGCCCCAACCCCGGAAGATGCTCAAACAGACATATTGGAATTTACGATGGAAATTATTATTTATAGATGGTTAGGCATGATTCTTTCAACGGCAACAAGAACAGACAGATTATTATTAATGAAACTAATAGTGCTAATAGCAACCATCTATAAAACAAATTTCAATCTTAAATCTCAAAATATTTCGATTTTATACTCTTGTTACACTTTCGGAATTTCGAAAAATCCTTTTTAAATGTATTTATACATAGTAATAAGTACATTTACTCAAAATTTCCACCCTTCATTTATAAATTTAATACTCATAACTTCAACAGTTCTGGCTAGGTTATTTTTTTGATTTTTACCCCTTTTTCCTTTTTTAACCCCCATAGCCCTTAGGAATTGAATTAAAAAAAAATTCTTTTTTAGTGGATGCCTATGTCATAATAGCTATCTGTATGCCAAATTTCAGCGTAATCCGTTCAATGGTTTGAGCTGTGCGTTGATAGATCAGTCAATCAGCTTACTATTTTATATATACAAAAGATAAGATATTACATTGTTTATAATAATGAGAACTAAAATAAATAATACTATAATACATAATACTTGAATACATTCTCAATAATCAAAATTAAAATATAAAATGTAAAAATAAATTGTGTGTCAAATTAATTATAGTATTTATTATTATTATAATGTTGTGCTGTGATACTCCCTAAAAAAAAATGTAAATCACATCTTAATAGTTTTAAAATGGCTGATGGTTAATAAATACAATAAATAAACCATTATTTGAAGATATATAAACATTAAATAATCATTTCCTTACCTTCTAACTTGTTCTAACTTTGCTTTTTCAAATTTTACATCGTTAAGCTGTCTTTTTAATGAACTTATTTCTTTTTCAAAAGTTGATATTGTTGAACGACACATGACTAATTCATTTTTTGTTCTTTCCCTATAATAATTACAATTTTGTAAGAGATAACTAATAAGTTTATAGCAGTAAGTTAACATATTTAATACATCAGAATATTCTTTTTAGGAATTTTCCATTATTTAATAATGAGTGAATTAATATTATTTCAATCAGGGATTAAAACCAGTTTGTAACCATACAAAAAGCTAAAATGAATATTGGTTTCAACCAGAATCCAGAGCAATTATTTATTGCAGCATTACATTTTGGCCATTTGGAGTATAGAACTTATTTTTTTATCACTTGTCACTGTTATGGTGTTAAAAATAAATAATAAAGTTATATCTGGTTGATCATAAACCAATATCTCTAAAAACACTAATTTTAACCACTGGTTACAATATATTTTTTTATACGTACAATAATTCCCCTAGATTTTTTGATTTTTGTTCACTTTCTTCCAGCCTTTCTTTTAAATCATTTTTGATAATGGTTAATTGCATACATTCTTGCCTAGAATCACTCAATACTGCTTCTATTGTAGTTATTTTTGAACGTTCTCTTTCTAGCTGTGTATTCACCACAGTCAGTTCATCTGTTAATCTCAAACGTTCTTCTTCTGCTTTATGCTGTAAATTTTCAACATGGCCTAATCGTTCATTCAAATTAAACTTAGCTGAATCTACAGTTGAACATATTTCTCTACAAGCATGTAAATCTTGTTCCAGTTTAGAAATACGATCATTTCCAGAAGACAATTGAGACTCTAATGATACTACTTGATGAGTCAGATTAGATATCTAAAAACAAAAAAAAAATAGATTTGTACAATAATTTCAATCAAGTGTTATCTGTTGGCAGTTAAATTTTTAAGTCAGTTTTACTTGTGACTCATAACTGGATATAACATCTTCTTTGTCTATGAGTTTACGTTCCAAATCAGATACTCTATGTTCTTTTTCTCTAAGAAGTGTCTTAGTAGATTTAGCTTCACTTTCAAGACTGTGGTTATTACTTTCTAACTGAGTAGCCTCACAATTTAATGTTTTAAATTGCTCTAATATTTCATCCCTTTCAGATTCTTTCACTTCAAGTATCTCTTCTACTCGTCTTATTTCTAAAACATATACTTGTAATTGCATTTTCAAATCTTCAGCTTGTTTTTTGGATGCTTCTAATTCAGAACGCAAGACTTTATTATCTTGTACTACCATATCCAAATCATTTTGAAGTCTCCTTAAAAGAAAAATGAAATTAATTAAGATAATCAAAATCAAAAACAAAAATAATTCATACAAATGTATTATCGGAAAAACAAATACATTATTTAACATTTTCATGCATATTATTATTATTCACTATAAATTATGGAAGTTAAATATAGTAAAATATACTAGTATTACACCTATTGTTTTATATTTACATACTTTTTTTCTTTTTGGTGGCCACTAGAGTTACTTTCAAATAATTTATACTCTGCTTTAATATTAGAAAGTTCATGTTTTAAATGATCACACATCTTTTCTGTTTCTGATTGAGAACTTAAAGCGTTACTGTTGAATATAAATTAATATTTAGATAAAGTTACACAATATATATCATTAAAAAATTTAAATCTATTTTTACGCAATTTTTTTTGTAGCATCCGTTAGTTTTGAATGTAATAATTGTATTTGTTTTTCTTTATCCGTGACTAATGATTCTAGATGAAGAATGCGCTTGGTTTTTTTCTCCAGTTCACTCTTAAATTTAAAATCTTATTATAAAATATTTAAGTTTATGAAATATATATTAAATTATTATTAAAATCCTATGAAATAGATAAATAAATAACTTTTTATAGATAGAGTGATAATAACTCATACTTCTTTATTTGATAGTAAATAATCCAATTATAGTTAAAATATAATATTTTTAAATTTTTTATGAACATTAATGTTATTATACTAACTGTTAATGTATCACGTTGATGATCAATAGCAATTGTATTGTTGTAAGATTTATGTCGTTCTTGTTGTTCATCAATCAATTGATCATTAAGTTTATTATTTAACAGTTTTAATTCTTCTATTCGAATGTGTGCACGTTCTAGTTGTTCTTCAGTAGCATTTTGAGCAAACTGTGTAGATTGTAGTGTCCGTTCAAGACGATCTTGAGAGCATCTAGTTATTAGTTGGATTAGTATAGTTTACTGTACACAAATATATAAAAAATCTTACTTTTGATCATCTATCATAGCAGTAAGTCTGTTTAATTCTGCTTTTAAATGAGAAATTTCTCTAAGATATTTCTCTGATTCTCTTTGTTTATTGGCACTTTCCCATGTCAGTGAACGTTGTTTTTCAATTAACTTATGTTTTTCATCTTCCAATTGTTTAACATATTCTCGTTCATTGTATTCATCATTCTTAACAGATTCTCTAATTTTCTAAGAACAAAAAAAATTAACTAAATGACTAAAAATCTAAGATCAATAACTTTAATAATTAATATCTTATGTTGCTTACCCTAAGTTGAGAATTTAAGAAATCAATTTCTTTTTTTAAACCAATTATTTCTTCAGCAAACTCGTCTTTTTCTCTTCTGAGTTTTAATAAGTTTTGTCTGTCTGTTCTTTGGTACTCTTCTCTTTTCATTTCTTCAATTTTTCTTTTTAAATCTAAGATCTTGAAACATAAATGTTAATAAATTTAACTTTATTAAAATTGTGTTAAACAATTTCATAGATTACTTCTGTCTTATGTTGTTTCTTCAAACAGTTGATTTCATACAAGTATTCATCTCGTTCTGCTCGTAGTTTACTCACTGTCATTTCTAAATCATTTGATCTCTTCTCAAGTCTTAATGGATCAAGTTGAGTTTTCATTATTTTTTCTAATTTTTTCTCATAATCTTTTCGTTCTGCATCAAAGGCTCGTTTAAGTTCATCAACGGACACGTTGGAACATTTATGACATCTATTTTCTTGCCATGAATTAGTTTTGATATTTTTATCTGATTCTAAAATAAAAAAATATATTTAGTTTATATATATATTAATATTAATATAAATTGAGTAATATACTTGATTTTTGTAGATTTTGTTCAAGTTGTGATATTTTTTGTGATTGTAAATGCTTTTCTTCAGATATTTTTTCTATTTCTGACATTAACTCAGTTTCTTTATTTAAAAAAAAAAATGGAATCAATAAATGACATTTTACTAATCACTACAAAAATATATTTTTATTTTAAATTCACCTGTGTTTTTTGATAAATTTATTTTTTCTAATAACTGTTTTTGATCATTAAGAGACTTTTTAAGTTTATTTTCATATTCAAATATTTCAGATTCCAGAGATTGATTCTTTGATTTTAGTTCTAATAAGAGTGTATTATTTTCTAACATAACACTCATGTCCTAAAAATAAAATAATATTAGCCTTATAAGCATCTCATAACTATATTCAGCAAAGTAAATTTAATAACCTTATCACAGTTACAATGGTTGTTAATATACTCATTAAGGGACTGTTGAAGAGATTTTTTTTCTTCAGTTACTCTGGTTAAATGAAACATTGCTTCACTATGATTTGCTAGTGCTTCTATTCATGTTATAAAACAAAACATAAATTAAATTAACTTCACACAATCTGAAGTTAACATTTCATAATTAGAAGGAGGTTAAGATGGGCAGGACACATCTAACAAGTAGAGGGCACACTTAATAAGAAATTCACTGGGACCAAGAGGCATGGCACGGCAGATAGTTTTAATTCAGTGTAAAAGATAAAATGAAAAACAATGTATAGCAAGATATGGGAGATGTGTTGTTCAGAGAGAGGTGAAAGACTGAAAGAGTTTACTAGAAATGACAATGGTCTTAAATTATAACATATTATTTTATATAAAAGATTCAACTAATGGAAATATTTTTTTTTAGTTTGGAAAACAGTTTAATAAGGCACTAACTGAAGTTTCCTTATTCAAAGTAACTTGGACACAAATTAAATTAATTTTTAATTTATTACCATCCAATTGTCTTCGAAGTACTTCGTTATCAGCTCTCAAATCAATAAAAGTATCTGTACCATTCTTTATTGTTTCACTTTGTTGTTTAGGTGAATATTTATTGGACTAATACATACATAATACGTATTATATATAATTTTTTTTTAATTGTGTTATTAATTTTACCCTCGATTTTACCTGAAATATTGTATGCTTTATATTATTTTTTAAATGTTCAGTTTCTTTATACAACTCTTTTATTTTTTTCTTTAAAATACTATTTTCTTTAAGTAAAAATTGTTTATCTTTTTCTCCATCTTTATAACTATCTGAATTATCAATTTGTATTAAAGGGCGAAGAGACTTGAATTCTTTATCTGGAATAGTAATAAATATTATTAGTTAAATATCATACAATAAAATAGATAATTTATAGTCATAAGTAACAATAAAATAAATACTTTTAGTTTCAAGTTGTGGTATCAGAAAAAGATTTCCTAATTCTAAAAGTTTTGCATTTTTTATAACGGCTTCATCTTCCAAATGTTCAACTTTTTTAATAAGTTTTTCATTTTCTTGAATCCATTCTTTTTTTTCACGTTCCAAGATACCAATTTTACTTTCAAGTACTTAAAATAAAAAAAATGTAAGGTTAATTGATACATTATAAAAAGGAATTAAGTTTGAAATTTTGAAATTTTGAAAATTTAAGAATGTAATCTTAACATATTTTGGTATTTGTGTTATTTAATATATTATACTTAAGTATAACTGCAATTTACGAATTATATTATTTTTTTATAGTTAAAACTAAGGAAATATTATTAGTTCTAGCACCCATTAATTAGAAAATCTACTGTTCATTTTTTTGTTATCAAAAATTACTTTAAAATAGTTTTATTCGAGGTTTTATTTAATTAAACATTTTACACTAAGTCTAAGTTTTAATATTTAAAATAATTATTATAGAAATATTGTAAATATAGTTGAATTAAAAAAGACTACAAATGTTAATGTTACATAGATATAATTTTCTACTAAAATTTGAAACAATATTGAACTTACTCTTAACATTTTCAAGTTCTTTCTTTAATTTTGAATGCAATTCATTATGCTCTTGGATAAGTGAACAATTATCTCGTAAATACGGTGCAGATTTTGCTTCTAAATTTCGAGCAACCTCAATTGTATTTTGAGCTATATTTTTGTATTGTTTTAAACTGTCGGTTGTATGCAATAAGTCTCCTATTAGCTGACCAACAAGATCAATGGAATCAAGTGGCATATATTGTCGATATCCAAGTGCATCCAATTGATATCTTATTGATTCAAAACGTTCATTTTGTTCAGTTTGATTCATTTTTAAGATCAACTTTTATATCTAATTAAACACCTGTTAATTAACATATAAGCAAAATAAATAATCGAGATATTTTTAAGAGATTATAAGCAGATAAAATTTTGTAGTATTTTCATAACATCGTTATTAAATTTTCTTTTCCTAAACTTAAGTATTGTAAAAATTTAAATATATTTTATGCATAGTAATGTATAAGCGTTTTGTAAATTTTTACTAATATTAAATCTGTTCTATGTTCACTATTGAATTCCTCTTCAGCATGCCATAATCCCATGTCATTATTGAATTATTCTGGGATTGAGTTGTCCAGCACTCCTGCCTGTTCGGGTATAAAACTATTAACACAATGATGAATAACAATTAACACAATAACACAAAAGACTAAACACCTAATCCTTTATCCCTGATCCACAATCTATCTTTTCTACGATGAATTTATAAAAGTTTAAAAATTATTTTTATTGATAATAAAATGACGAAAATAACGACTATTTTAACATTGATAATAAGTTGAGATAAGACATTTTAAAATTTATAGTATTTTTTACTATTTAGTACCTATTTACATCACCGTAACAACTTAAAACCATATTATATATAAATATAAAGATATAAAACATAAATACTTATATATTATCTTAAATCGTGTACTATCTTTAATCGCGGGTATTATACTAATATATAAATACTTTAAAATTATATTTTTCGTTACCCTGGATATTATTACAAATAATTGAATATTTTCTTTGATTGGTTTATATCACGGACGTATATACGTCCGTGGTTTATATTCGTACAAACATAATGATACAATATTTTTACATATAGAAATAATTGTACGTTTGGACTATTTGGTCGTTTGGATTATACTTACAATCGCTAATCTCCGAAATGTATTGATTTTTAAATTTTTTTTTGTATCTATATTCTATATGTACGCGATAAGTATTCGAAAATTCGAAATAATGCATCGATTTTTATCTTCAGTATAAGTTTCAAAATCGCCGGGATTATAAAAAAAAAAAAAAAGCGGGTAAGTGGGTACCGCTCTGCACATTAGGTGCCGTATGGATCATTATTATATATTATGGGAGTGTTAAATTTGAATCCAATGATAGGTATCATTGTATACGAAAAACGATTCTGAACGGAGATGATTTGTCAGCCTAAGATATAATTTCCAGTGGTTAATGAAAAAGGTGGTTTATATTTTAATGGCTTAAATACACCAAAATTTAAGTTCTTATATAATTAATGTAAGCTAAATTTATGAAAAGTCTTGTATTAAATTTTCAACTCTTAGCT
>VUJU01001397.1:43282-58327 GCA_009835225.1 Aphis craccivora | reverse complement strand
CATGAATATTTGCAAATTATTTTGTTCGTATAATTCATAAAAATTTTTGTATAAGTAGCTAAGAGTTGAAAATTTAATACAAGATTTTTCATAAGTTTAGCTTACAATAATTATAAAATAACTTAAATTTTGACGTATTCAAACCATTAAAACATAAACCACCTTTTTCACCAACCACTGAAAATTATTTCCTAGGCTGACAAATCATCTCCGTTCAGAATCGTTTTTCGTATACAATGATAATTATCATTGGATTCAAATTTAACCCTCCTATAATATAAAATAGTGATCCACACGGCACCTAATGTAAGCAGAGCGGTTATTTTTTTTTGTTTGAACATGGTACCTAAGTAATATTTCTAAAAATAATGATTATTTTAATCCATTATAAATGATATAAAATTATAAACAATTTATAATGGTTGTTATTAGAACATAATATATTATTATACTTAATTTTATTACATTCATTTGAAGTAGGTTGTTTGTTTCAGAAATTATTTCCTCGCTATATAAAATGCATTATTTTATTCTAGTAAACTATATTGAGTTATCAATAAAATAGTTGTTAATTTTATTTTTATTTTAAGTATCTAAGACTTTGTTACTTTGATCAAATAATCAAATATATTGGTAACAATAATTGACTCATATAAAATTGTATACTTTATAAATCTTTTGATTAATTTTATTATCTATACTATATACAGCCAGACGGAAACCATGTACGATAGATGATTGTGCATAAGTAGCAGGTAGTTTATTGTATTCAATTATATAAACCTACTATTAATTATAAATTTCTATCATTAGTATTTGTCGAAAGTTATAAAAAGTAAGGTAAAATTTAAACATTTTGAAATGAAATATTATTCCTTAACATTAAAAACGAAGAAAAATAATGAAATATACCATACTAATGATATAATATGTTGTTATAATAGTGTATAATATATGTGTGTATGTATTTATATGCTTTAATAGGTATACAATATGATTATTTAACTGTAAATACTTAACATAAAAAAAAGCATTTAAATACATTTTTAATATAGTCATAATTATAATTTTTACTAATTTTAAAGTAGATATTGTTGTTGTTAAAAAAAAAAAAAAAGATGAATCTTAAAATAAATACGATTCAAAAATATATTAACACACATTTTATCTTGAAATAAGCTCATTATGTAAAAAAATATTCTTTTTAAAACGTTAATACTTTTTGAAATAATGAGCAGTTATGTTTAAATAATTATTACTCTGCAATGTATTAAATTCTGTTGAAAATACTCTTGTCAGTGGAATTGTATCATTTTTTTTTTTAACTCTCTTTGAGAAATGTATTAATGTTTTGCTCCCTCGATAGAACTTTCTAATATACAAAACTGTTTGATATTTTTTTTTAGTATGTTACAAAACTGTTTCTTTTTTTAATTACTTTAATTAATTGTATATTTTTAAATTTATTTTGTAGTTTTTTTTTTCAGTGAACGATAAAGTATGTGTTATAAACAGCTATTTATATTGTATTACTTTATATAGTTTTTTTGATAGGTTAAAATTAAATTAAAACAAGCGGCGATACAATATTAAAAAACCTAAATTCAAAAGTGATTGATAAATAGATATTGAGGATACTCTTTTATAGTATTCAAGTTTTTACTTCTTGATTTCCAAGAAAAACATCAGACAAACACCGGACAGCGTATCCAATCTGCCATAAATGGATCGCTCTAACAATTATTGATTTACACTAGAGATAATTGATAACTTGTCACTCAAACTCAGCTATTTACAAAGCTTACACATTGAAAAAATTATGTTATCGAATTATCGATAAAATATTGGAACCAATTCTACTAAAGTAAGTGCTAAATCTTTAGAAGACTTACAAATAGAAAAATTCAATTAAAATACCTATATGTTAAATTAAAATGTTCAGTGAGTAACTGAGTAGTTAACACCCCCTCCTAGTATATATGTATTTAATTATAATTTATTATTTAACGACATTTATCGTATGCTTATCAGCTAAGTTATACTAGTCTTAGATAATATTGTAGTAGAGAAGAGAAGAGGTATTTTTTATGCGTCCAATTACTTATAATTTAAAAAAATAAAATAATAAATGAAGTTGCTTAAAAAAACACATTAATATTACGCTAGATCTTGGAAATAAAATCTGAAGGACTACTATAATGTACTACTTACGATGACGAACATATGTCAACATTGAGATATAATAGCCAGTCTAGAGGTATTACTATCAATCAATGTATATACATTCCGATTACCTATATTCTTTATAGATTTACTACTAATCTGATACTACAAAATAAAATGTAGGTATATAATATGTACATTTTTAACATAACATACTTAAATGTAATAATATCATTAACATAACATTCATAATTTTCACATTTTCTTCACATCTTATAATTAAATTAAATCCATATAAGGCACTATGCGATAACGTGCATGTATTAGTCTTGTTTCAGTCATTTTATAATTATTGTATGCCTATCTATTTTAAACATTTGTGTGTTGTGTGTTACCTAACTATTATTATTGTCGATTTTTATTGTATTTTCTTAAAATTAATTTGGTTTTATCTAGAAATGTTATTACTGGTAACTGATAATATACTAGTAAATAGTGCAAGGCATATGAATATCTCTAATTATAATTATATTTATAATTCACTATTTTTTTTCTTTGAACTATATGTATTTGAAATTACATATCGAAAATATTGCCTTCGTAAAATGTATATCATAATACATATACACATATAAAACACTTAAGTGGCAACAATATTATAACCCTTTAACATAACAGTGTGTTGTAAATATTAAAAAATATTAATCCAAGTATCACTGAAAAAAAAACTGTCCAGAAACAATATGACGTGCAACTTATAAATGTTACATCCGTTTTATACTAATACTTGTATTAAAATCTAAAATTAAGAAACATCAAACTGTAAAAGTTTAATATTACAAACATAATTTTAATTATTTCAACAGCATAATTCCGTAGACTAGATTGATAGTCCAACTTAATTTAAATTATAGTATGGAAAACTTATACTATAGAGAAGCCTTTTATTCGAACAATAATAACAATTGTTTATTGAAGAAAATTGGTTGAAAGAGACCATACATACATTTAGATTAAAAAAGTATTTTTTATTTTCAATGCAATCATCTAAATTAATAAAGATACTACTAATATAAAATACTTTCTTTTAGTTTTGGTTTTCTTAATTTATCAGCAAATTTTATCAAATTACTAAAAGTAATAATTGTTTCGAACTATATATGATACAGCATGAACATTAGAGAATATCTAATACCTAATAAAAATCTAATAATATCTAATATCTCTTTAATGATCATGTGATACAGTAATAAAATAATACAAAATTTAAATCATCTAATAATTTAAATACTTACTTATTTACAATTTTTTTTTTAGCCAACTAAGTTCATATAAATTACAAACTAAAATGATTTTTCAATAGTTAAATATTATTTAGGTATATTTTCTGTAATTAAGAATTCCTATTTCCTGAACCACCAGTTATGTCTTAAACATGTGTTGTGATAATTGTATTCCACAATTATTTTACTTAAAATTCGAGAATTAATTAATATAGTTTTACTTTATTACAGTGACCAACAATGATCTTTTGTAATACATTTCTCATATTTTAGTTAATATCAGATTTATGCGAATCACGTTCACAATGTAGTTAAACTCGCAGCAAAATGTCTTCAAATGTTTGCAACGTATACTAAGTCGTATGGCTTTAGGTACCTACTTGAAATGTCTTATGTTTTAAGAGTTGTTCAAGCAGTTGATTGGAAATTGGATTTAATATTTCCCTAGTTTTTTATTTTTGTATGCAAACTTGAGAATGTTATTTATTACTGTAGATTAGGTTTGTTGATATAGAACTGCTGTGTTTCATACTTTTCATCCTTCCAGATGGATTTAAGAAAGTAAATTTGATATTAGTATTAAGTGTTTAGGATAATATTATAGTATAGAATAATGAAAAATGTCTAGTATTTTAATCAAAAAGGATTAAAATATACTATATAGACGTACAACGTACATTATGGTATACATTTCTATAAAAACAAAATTAGAAGTTAACTTTTTTCAGTCATTCGTTTTATTTCAAACTTTGTAATTTATAATTTCTAGTTAAATTAAGTGCACTATAAATAGAATTTATGATATTTGATAAAACGCATTTTTTTTTTTTTATAGAACAATTTTAAATCGAAAAATATAATTTTTAAATACACATATCACAATCTTTTAGAGTTACGAAAAACACACTCAATATTGTACATTAAAAGGATGCCATACCTGCATGTGTTGTCTCTGTCTTATACACGCGTAACATAGTTAAAAACTGTTTTGAGCGGGACAACTTTACTCCCTCGATATATATATATCAAAATTACCAAAATTTTAAATCGCATTGAGAAGAATTTTACCTGTGTCGAAGCGTTTTAATTTTTTTGATAGTGGTAATCAATAATTTTTAATAATTAAATGAAAAAATCCTAAAGTACTCAAACCGATAACTTTAATTGTATTTATGTTATCAAAAAAATTAAAACGCTACGACACAGGTAAAGTTCTTCCCAATGGGATTTATAATTTTGGTAATTTTGATATAAATATCGAGGAAGTAAAGTTGTCCCGTGCAAAATAGTCTTAACCTATATTACGCGTGTATAGGACAGAGAAAACACATGCGGGTATGGCGTCCTCTTAAAACAAATACCTGCAGCACAAGCGGTACCTCTTTCGATTACACGAATGTTCTTAAATACGTCTTGAGAAACATGGCGCATTATTATTATGTCTGAAAAATAAATTCAATACAAAAAAAAAAATAATAATAATAACAACAAGTGGTTAATTTATTGAGAACGTTTCTCACGGTAGTAGTAATGGAATGCATCAATACCACTGGTGTGATTAAACAGAACACAAACAAGGTATATGCGCGAAAAAAACAACGAGTTTTAAAAGAAACAAACGTGGTTTTGGATATTTATTTTTTGAAAGTTTAAACTCAAATAGTTTTTATTTTTATTTTTTGAGAGTTTTTATTGTATTATTGCTGTTGAAACTGAAATAATTTAATTGAAACGTATTATTATCGGCCTTCCAACAGTCACATAACTATTTAAACGTATAGCTACAATAGCTACAAACGTATACCAACGTTTATTCAGTGTCACCGATAGATAGTCGTCAACTGTCATTGGACAATAAATCGTCGAATAAGTATATCTTCGTACACACGTCGTACATCGTTAGATACCTACCGTTTATAAATTCATTATATTATATAACCAAGAGGAATGTCTGGGTGACATACACCGCAGTGGGTTACAATGGAGGTGCTGGTCGTTTGTAGCGGAATTGTTGGTGGCAACTAATCACCATCAGGTATATGTGTATAGTTGTTTACTTTACGATCCGATGAAACTTCCGACGATGAAGTTTAAACATGTACAAAAAATTTGATTTGTTCATTATGTTTATCATAACAAATTTTTTGTTTGTTTCGCTCACGATCGGTGACACGTGTGTGCGTGCGTGTGTTCATTAATTACTCTCCGGACGAATAGACAAAAGTAAATAAATGGAAAACAACTGAACATATCGAAATGGTTTAGATGAGGGGTGTGGTGTATGCAATGTACCACTGTACATATAGTTTGCGAGAGGGAAATCGGCGATGTCCCGAACCGTCAGAACCGTCAGTCCGAGAGGCGTATAGCCGTGCGGAGATGATGACGACGTGGAAGAGAAGCGGTGCGACGGGTTTGCGCACGCGTGCAAAACTGCGTTTACCGTGCTCGGGCGATGATCAAACGCCACCGCCGCTGCCACTAACGAGAGACGCGAAGGGAATCGATCAATCGGCCCAGCGCGTTTTTCCGCTTCGATCGCGACGTGCGGAAACTGCCGCCACTGCAGCATGTATGACTGCCTCCACTGGTTTGTATACCTAATGAAATTATTTTATTGCATAGTACATATAGAGAGCATTTATTCACTTTCAACCATCGCACCGATGATATTTAATTTTTTTTTATATCATGTAGTATAATTTAAGCATATATATTTTGTTTTTTAGAGGGATATTTACAACTACTGTACTTCATGACACGATGGATATAAATGCGATACACTAGGTATATAAATTGTAATTTTGATTTCATAACCCAATATGATATCCACGCTATTCTATTTTTATAATCGGCTAAATACTAAACATTCGTTAACAAATTGCTAATGTTATAATATTAGAATGACAAATTGCAATCAAATGATAGTATCAATAAAAAACGTAGAATGATGTTCAAATACAATAAAAATTCAAATAGAAATGTTATTTTATTATTATTGTTATAATTTATTATTATCCTATTCCATTTGAATCGAGTCTAAAAATTGATAACTAGAATTGAAACGTCTCATCCATATGTTTTGTTTATATTGTGGTAACGAATCCTTAAAATTTTCACGAATTTTGTGTTCGAAATTATTATTCTGTACTTTGATTAAAATTACGGGGTAATTCATTATTATATATTTTAATTAAGTTTGTATGCATTTCAGTAGTCTCTACTTAAATGTTACATTTTAAATTCGAAAACATTGATTCGGTTAGTAGTAATATAGCTGGTGCTTTCAAGATTTAATACTACACAAAGTGGCTGGAGGGTGTTGAAATGTTGATGTGCAGAGCTCTTTTTACAGATGAACCACTAATAAGCAAACGGTTCAAAACTTATTTATATTTAGCAATGTACGAATAGCTTATTAAGTCTGAGTAAACGTACGAATTTGAGAGTTCAAAATACTCGTAAGACCAAAATTTAAACCTTCCAATTTTATAATTTATGTAGGTACAGTATCTAAGTATCTTAATGCTTCGTACACACATTTTTATACGCGTTATGACGATCCAATCTATGTAAATGGATAAATGTGTATCCACTAAAAACCATTACTCGACAACTACTATAAAACCATCCGTAACTACTAAAAATTCCGTTACTGATTAAGTGATTATTAAAAAATAAAAATATTTTAAATATTTTTATATTTATTTTTTTCTTATTTAACAAAAATAAAAATATTTAAGTGTTGATAACTAACTATATGCATAAAAATAATTGATATTAATATTTCAAATTTTCACGAATAATATTAATTTCGTGTTCAAAATATTTCCTAATCTACTCAAATTTTTATTTTTTATAAATATAAGATAATAATTTTATCTAAAAATACTTCATTTCATCAAATATTAATGCTTTTGACAATATTGTTTTATATGATTTAAGTGGTAACAAAACTATATTAATGAAAAAAAAAAAATATTTTTATCGTAATCGTTTTTAAGTTTTACTGATATGTAAGATATATATATATATATATATTCATACTCTTAAGCAGAATATACGTTTTTGAGGTATTTGATACATAATAATTAAATTTCGGAATAGCTTTAATTATTTATAAGTACCTATTTTAAGGTTAGAAGATTGTATAAGTGAAAAAAATTAAGCGGAATGCCCTTACATGTTACTCCACTAAATTTATTCAAACTACAAATATTTATGAATAATAAACTACTATCACCCAATATTTAATTTTCGTATAGCAAATTATTCAAAAAGATATTATGTTTTTTCGGGAAAGAAATTTTAAAAATATAGGTATATTGTTATTTATACAACTAAATAACTTAAAAAATATGTATTATAAGGAAAATAAATTGTAAATATTATGTTATTCGTTATAGTAAATTAAATAATAAATATAAAAAAAAAAAAAACAAACGAATATTTGAAATAACGAATCTTCTGATTTTTCTGAGAAAATTACCGTGAACATTTATTTTTGTATTTAAGTTTCAATAATATATATGCTTAAGTGCTTGTAACCATCCAGCCAAACGTATGTCTGGGTAAAAGCTAGTGAAAGTTGTACACAGTTTTTCTTACAATACATTCATAAATAACGGTTGGAAAACCGACTTTAGAGTTGAACTTTACACAAACACATACAAAGAATATATTTGTGTATTAAGAGTTGAAATATTCCATTTATCGCGGTCGACGCTTGAGGATATTTAAATACTTCCTACGATATAGCCATTTGAATAACTGGAAATTTGTTTCAATATGAATAAAAAAAAAAAAATTAAATTTTAACAATACTATCGCACTTAGTTTGATTTTAAATAGCTACAAATAATAAAGTGTCTGCATAAACATAACTCAGATATGTACAATAATATTATACTTATATTATGATGTATCTCTACAATATATAATATGTTATTAAAACATTTGTATGAATTTTATAATTTCCACAGTAAATAATAAAAGTCATTACCTATAATTAAAAAAAATAAATACATTTAAGAGTATTAAAATATAAAAATCATCTTTAAGAAAACTGGATGGTTAATGGTTTCAGTGTGTAAGGTTGAATACCCCTCCATAATAGTATGATAATAATCAAACGATTAGTCTTATGTCTATAGCTAAGTTGTTAAGTGCTTATGTTTTTGTTTCCTGGTTATATATTAATTATTTATACAAATTTTGAATGGGCTGATCTCAATATTGCACAAATAAAATAAGATATAAATTAATAGTTCGTAAGTAATAATATGGTAAATAATACAATACAATGCAAACAATGTTTATATAGTTAATAATTAAACAGTAAGAAGTTATAATAAGTTTTAAATGAATAGACATTGTAGAGGATGAATAAATCAATTTTTAATTCATTTATAGTTATCAGTATTCTATTGCAGTAGATATTTCTTGCGTAATTAATTATTTCTATATTCAGATAAAATATATCTTTATACCAAGTAGTATAAGTAGGATAATTGAAAGAAAAAAATATTTCAGAATAGCAAATATTTTTGATAAATATAATAAATCAAATATCAAATGACTTTGTGTTCCAGTATTCTGAGAAATAACAATAGACAAACAAGGAAAAGGAGGATAATATTATGTTGCTCTAAGTATGGAAGAAATGGAAGGAAGCGTAAAAATTATAGGTAGGTACATTTTTTTTTGAATTTACATTTAAGACCAAGTTGAATGACCTAATGCATGTTTATAAATTTAGTTAGCACATAATAAAACAAAAGATTTTGTTTGATCTACTAGTAATATCAGTTAAGTTTTGAGTTTAGGATAAAAAAAAAAATACACAAGTCCTTGATAGGCAACGTAGACCGATGTAATATTTTAATATAAAAATTATAATTAAACTTTGAAACCACTAGAGCTTTATAGAGAAAATGCCATTATTTATCATGTATTAATATTAAGAGTAAACTGTATTTGTATTTACCATTTATAGATAATATTTAAATCAATTAAATGAGCATCCACTTGACAGTTAACTTAGGGGGATATTTTGATGTGTTTGATGCAAACATTAATTTATTGCAATTTGAAAAAGTAATGTCGCAAGTATAAATTTATTATATAAATACTATTGGTACTAAAAGCGATTTATCGATTGACCGTCGAATCTGATCAAACTTCCAAAGCAACTAGCTGGTGATGGTTGTGCGTGTCCGCGCGTACAAATTGCATGGCCTGCATTAATATTTATTACCAAAAACACCAAATTCTGTATGGAATTCGCGTACGAGAATAATATAATAAATGTATATGTATTATAATATATAAGTAAACATAATATATATATATACGCATAGCAAGAAAGACAGATAGTCACAAGGGACGTGTGTGTACGATTAAGACGATCTCAATGGACTTCGCGTATTCCGATTAATTTCGACAAAACGTTTCATTATGTTCAGCATAATATATCATGCACGAACCCCAACAAAGATTTAATAATTTAAAACTGCAAGATTTAAGGATATCATATATTTATTATATATACACATATTATAAGTAGGTAGTTACTAAGGACCGAGAGGGAGAGAGAGAAGGAAATATGTAGAGGGAAGGTATACAATATATTATATTCAAGTCAAATTAGTTAACTTTAAATGATTATTATATTATTCTGTAGATATATTTGGAAATGTACTGATATATGCGTTTATATGTATATATTTTTTTTTTACTAAATTTATATAGTTTTTATGTTTTACGTGCAGGATCGGGAGAATATACTACCTATATTTTAAAATATCGTATTCTGATCAAAATACATTTTTTTAATAACATCAATTATACGAATATCGAGACAATTGATTTTATTTTTGAAATAGCCTATAAATTGAAAAAATCACAAATAAAATAATAATATTTTCCGGCCTTTTTTATTTTTACTTTGATTGAATACAGTAGATATTCAAATTCTATATTTACGAGTAAACACAATGATTAACATAAAAACACATCCATAAATAATTATATAATTTTAAAATAAATATTGTTTGTTTTGATATTTTTGGGACAAATTTTAAATTAAATGCCAATATTGTCTAATTTTAATTCAATTGTTATTGAAAATCTAAAAGAAAATACATAATATGATTCAGAAGAATACGACACTTCGAAAATAGACATTGATATTTCATTGATACGATAAAAGTTTAAAAAAAAAATAATAATTAATAGTGATTGAATTTATTTATACAGAATAAAACGAATAATTGAGTGATTATAATTATTCATGACATAAATACCTTATTCGAGATTCGTCGTTCTATCCAAATTCATCGAATCTGTTGACTGCTTGTTTGTTGTTGTTTTTTTCTTTAGTAAATGTCAAAAATACGGAAAAAATAAAAATAAAATAAAAATTACATACGTTTTCCGTTATAACTTATTTACAATGTTTTAATGTAAGTAGTTATACGATAATATTATAATAGTTTTATTATTATTAGAAAAATAACGTATACATTTGGCACGGCGCTATGGATAGGCAATTCAGGGGCATTTGTGTGTACAATACAAATGTTATGAATACGATATTTTAGACAAAAAAAAAAAAAAAAAAAATATGAATTTAATATACTATCAAGAATTATAAATTATATATTTTTTAAATATTAAAATATATTATGTTCCCAATACTCAAACAACAATCATAAAATAGTTTACAAGACAAGCAAATAGCATAACATCAACTATAAATGTCTACATAATTTATCATTTTTTAAATTCCATCAATAATTATGATGATATAGGTAATTATAAGAAACATAAATTTAAAAAAATAATAATGATTGATATTACTTTATTATTTTATTATATGTTACTTATATACTCGTATAAATAAAAATTATACGCTTTTTATATTATTCGTCATGTTGATGATTTAATAATTATGTATCATATATTTTATATAATTTTTCAAAAATTACCTTTTCACAACACTGAAAGTTGTTTGTTCCGCAGTTCCGTTTAATAAAACATAATAGCTGGTTCAAAACAACAACAAAAAATAATAATAATAATAATAACAACGCGAACGATTTACTAAACTGGCATATACGTCTTATACATACACGCATATTCATATATTATATATTATTTATATATACTTACTAAATAATATTATGAAAGTCATGTTTGAAACTTGAGTAAAAACTTATTTTGGTCAAATTATCATGATGAGTACGCCCATTGCAGGTTTTCTTTCGTTTGGTAGTTTGTTTTGACTATAGTATATTTTTATAAGAATAATGCAACCGTACCTTATGATGATAATAATTGTTTACGCGATGATCGGTTTTATTCATAAGAATTTAACTGCATAAAGAATCATTTTACTCTAAACAATTATGGTATAATTTATTCGCTGGTTGATTAAATATTCAAATCACTATAGTATATTACGTTCAATTTGTATATTGTGTCTATAAACTAAAATTTACACATTAAAAAGGATGAATATTTGAAAGATTGACGGGGGGGATATGGCGACTATAAACTCCATCCTTTAAAACAAAATACGAATATGTGTGTAATAAAACAAAACACAGTTTTATTAATAAAACAAAATCTATACTTGTTTTTTTTTTTCATTCTTGAAAATTCGTTAGTAAAATCATCAACAAAAACTATGATAAAGTAATAAATATTAAGTAATGTCAAATCCGTTATGATATTTTGTCTCATTTTTGTAATAGTTTTGTTTTGAATAATCAATAATATAATAGTATTATATAATCATTGGTCTAATAATGTGATAACAAATATTTTATTATATAAAAAAAAAAATATTTATTATTAATATGATAATGTTTGTTGTATATAGACATTTAAGTTTTGACCAAAAAAATAATGCTGATATCTATATTTCTGTTGTAGTTATCATACTCAGAAAAAATTGTATTTGACCATAAATGTGATAATTACAGTATCGATATAATTGTGGATAAATTGTACAACATCAAGTGTAGTAAATAAAGTATAAGTATGAACTATACATAAACTAAGTAAGTAATTATTAAAAAAAATATACTAAAAAACTATATTGTTATGTTTCTATTTAAATTATATTTATTTTGGTATTGCTTAAATCAAGTACCTATTGCAATAATTTCCAAAACTATATTTTTACAAATCGAATTAATATCATTTTTTTTTTACATTTTTAAATTTAAGTATCATCTTGTGTTAAATTTCAATATAATTTTTTTTTTCGGTGTTTACGGTCTCTAGGACCATTCCGTCATACATTCAGCTTTCCATTTTCCTCTATCTGCTGCTTGTGCCTTCCAATCATTCCCTCCTCCTAGTTATTCTACGTTTTCTTCATTACATCCTCCCATCTCATTTTCGGTCTTCCTATGGGTCTTTTTCCCGCTGGGTTCTTTTTCAGTACTGTACGAATTAATGGGTTTTTGTTTCTCCACGCATGTCCTGCCCATTGCAGTCTCTTAGTTATTATTGCTTCAACTATGTTTGGTTTTTGGTACAGTGATTCCAACTCCTCATTTTTCCTTATCCTCCATTCATTAGTTACACTGATCTTTACAGGTCAAAAAATTCTTCTTAGAATTTTTCTTTCAAAAGAGAGGAGTCTATTTTCGTCGGTTTTCCGAATTGTCCATGTCTCTGCTCCATACATAACTACTGATCGTATCAATATAGTGTATAATTGTTTCTTTAAGTCTCTTGACAGGGATCGAGCTCTTAACAGTTTTCCTAATCCGAAAAAACATTTGTTTCCAGCCAGTATTCTCGCTTCTATTTCTTTTGCTGTGTCATTATTTTGTGTTAGTATCGTTCCCAGATACTTGAACTGCTCTACTTTACCGAAATTATATTGATCTATTCTTAATAATTGGTTTAATCTAGCATTGTTCTGCCTCCTTACTACCATATATTTTGTCTTCTCTTCATTGATACGTAAACCTATTTTTGCTGATGACTTTTCTAGTCGTCTAAATAGCGATTTGAGTTCATTTTGTGATTCTGTTATCAGTACTAGGTCGTCTGCGTATGCTAACAGTCCTATAGTGTGATCCTGTAAGTTTACTCCTTCATGTTGTCCCATATTCATTTCTCTTATAACTTTTTCCAGTGCGATATTAAATAATATAGGCGTAAAGGAGTCTCCTTGCATTACTCCTGTCCGTACTTGTACTTGTTTCGATTTTATATTTCTTATTCTGATCCTAAAATACGTTTTCATAATACTTGACTTGATCAAATTTATTAATTTGTGTGGGAAATTAAGCTCTGCCAGTGTGTTAATTAGACCTTATCGGTGTATGTTATCATATGCTTTTTGAAAATCGACGAACAAAATATTCATTTCCTTATTGAACTCCCATGTTTTTTGTATAAGTTGCCTGACGATGAAAATTTGGTCAGTTGTCGATCAGGCAGGCCTAAAACCACCTTGGTAATCTCCAATCATATTTTCGGCTGTCTCTTTTATCCTTGATAGAATGCAGTTAGTAAATATTTTTTTCAATATAATATATATGAGTATTTTAACTGAATAGTTTTTCTCATCGGGGAACCATTTGTTCTGCTTGTATTCTTAATATTGTAGAATCTTTAAAATAAGAATCTGAAATGTTGGTCTCATAACCAAAATAATAATACACGCCCAACTACTATTGTATCTATACATATATTTTTGGGTATTTTTCTCATTTTATTTGTTTGTTTGTTGAATAAAAAAAAGAAAATATTAACCGAATCATTTCTCATTGGGTTTTTTGAAATAAAATAATTGAATATTCGTTAGAATTGTTTATATTTATATTAAAATATTATAGATAGTACCTAACTACCGTAGACCACGTTATTTATCGGACAATCCATTTTCGTATTACAAGTAAACATTCGACCAAAACTAATTAATTATTATTATGATCAAATTCCTGTGTAGCATATTGCATTGTCGTCATTTATATATAGCCATACGTTTACTGTATATTAAAAACTGTGCCAAAAATAGTAAATAAAATAACTAAGCATGACCAAATATTAACGAGATCAATAAATTTTATTAAATATTAGTAGATCATAAACAAACAACCATCTTTATTAGTCAATCACTTCATTGTTCTTTTTGGTTTAGTTAAATTTCAGCAAAACAACTATTAACTTTTACAGAATGAAACAAATAAATAACATAATATACTAAAATTATACCATTATAAAATAATTTTTAAAATTTTGATGATTTAAAAATTAATTAATTAGAAATAGAATAAAAAGAACATTTGTAAAAAAAAAAATTAAAAACAATATATTGTTATATATTCTGATATTAAAACAAAAATTAATCTTTTATCATTTTTAACATAAATGTGTACGTACAATGTATGGATGTGTACTTAACATTATTTTAATGATCCAAAGATAAAAATTATTTTAAAGGTATTATTATTGTTTTTTTTTTTTTTTTTTTATCAACAACGTTGTGAATAAAGACTAACTAAATAAGCTTTGCTAAATTAAATTACTCAAAAATGTTTAAACCCATCAGTCTATAACACCGGTATATGAT
>VUJU01001397.1:0-43232 GCA_009835225.1 Aphis craccivora | reverse complement strand
ATAAAGGATAAAAGGAAATGTTTTATGAATATAAAGATTTTCCATCGTCTGCAATTATCAATTCTAAAATTTTAAAATACAAAAGATATGTATATTCTTTGCGCGTAGTCAATTTTTTTAAGTTAAAAAAAAAGTTTCTATTGTTTGTAAATTGAGTGCAAATTAATTTAAAAACGAGTAAATCAGTGTAAATGAGTTTTAGCCATAATATTATATTAATATCCATTAATCAATGTTAATTATTAAATAATTGAGGAAACGATGTTGCTTTTAAGATTAACTGATAAAATAAGAAGTTACAGTACTTACATTTGTTTTAACGAAACCACACCACTATCCATGCCTAAGCTATGAGTCTGCTTATACGACAATCGACATCAGTTCATTTATTTTTGTTCATCACCAGTAAATATTCAACCTCACTCATCTATCAATTATAACTATAATCAAATAAGATTGTTCGTCATTATCAGCGGTATATTATATGTAATCTAATCAATTAAATCAATGATGTTTTGTCAAATTAATGAGATTTTATAAGTAATTTTAGTAGTGTACTATCACCAGTACCACTTATTTTTATGGAGTATACACTCTACTTTTTGTATATTCAGTCATTAAAAACATAATATTCGTTCAGTTTTCAAAGCATTACGAGCACAAACAAAAAATTCAAAATTCAAAACATAAAAATAACGAATTGTTCTAAATTATTAAGTCCAAACATTTTTTTCTCAAAATAATTTAAATGTAGTGAAATAAAATGATCATTGCTACAACAGAATTGTCATCGCAACTTCTTAAAGTTCGCTATATTGTGATGTATTACATAGTAGATTGTGACAGGTATGATGATAAAAAACTCAAAACTGAATAGCGGATACAGGTAATCTGATAATGTCAATCAAACGTTGTACCATAGCTATTTTTTTTTGTCATGCTAAGAACTACATGTTTACAATTGAGACTTGTTAGTGGAACTGGAAACCTCCTCGATGAATGATTTTTTTCAGTTTTACTTATAGGAAGAACAAAGAATAAACAACAAAACATTTTGGTTTCTTTTTAAGTATGGTTGTTAGAAATACAAAAAAATATAAGTTATACTAAATTTCCACCAGTATCGAATTACACGCACAACTCGAAAATAATATCAAATCAAAATACCTATTATCCAAAGACATTAACATATTAAAATAGCTTAGGTGTTAGAAAAATATGATTTTCATGTTTAAAATTGTTTAACTGAAGGTTTCAAATCTTATGTTTTTAAAATATTCCGATTTCAAAATCCATATTTTCCGTGCGATTTCAGTAGTGACTTTTTAAATTATTTTTGACGGATTTAACGATTAAGATAAGGTCTGAATATTTTTTTCATCTTGTGTTCTGTAATATCGTTTCACAAATTTCTCTACGTATAATTCTATACAGTTATACCTGTGAATTTTTGCATTTTTTATTTTCTTAAACAACAATGAAGTAGACAAATAATGTTAAAAATTGATAAGATTATTTTTATAACATTTGTGTCGTTTATTTTTTATCAATAAGTACGGATTTTTTATCATGTATCATGCAATTTAGTAATCTTTTTTATTCATGGGTCGAAGAAATTATTAACAGAGTGAACTAATGTCAAACTTAACATTATTATTTATCTAAAAAAAAAAATCACGTTTTAAAGTACGTTTAATATTTTAATGGTAAAAATCATACTTGATTTGTGACTAAGTGAAATTGCTAAGTGCACACATTTCAGTAATACGTCATAAACTCTAGTATAATTATTATTTCAAACTCTATTTGGTATTTTATTGTATTTTACACATTAATACCGACTTAATATTACGTTATTTGTTATCTGAATATAATATCATATTTGCGTAATAATATATTATTGTCCAGGGCACAATGGGTATAAGGCTTTAGACGAAAAGTGGCCATGACCTATGCCGTATCAACAATGCGGACCTTATGTTAATTTAGTAAGTAAAATATATTATAATATAGTATATAATTTGAGGTCTATCCGTGCTTGTGACACAAATGATCGCGGTTTGTATGACTTGCCGTTGACGTCTGACTTGTCGTTGATGTCTGCCGTAGAATAATATTATTATTATAACAAAACCATCGGAATTAATCTATTTCGGGGCGTATTATACGAATAATATATATATATATATATATAAGAGCCTATACTTGCCTGTTCAGCGACTCCACCCTGTATTCCTCATCAACATTCTATGTCTAATCTCTGCGGTAACTGTGCTAATAGTGGACATGATATTATAATTATATACGAGTACGTCTTATATTATCTCCGAAGCCTGACCGGCATTATTCGAAAACCGTCACTGCTGATGCCAAAACCACCACCGCAACCATCACCGCCACCAAAATTGAATTGTCGAAACTCTAGTCTTGTAGATACGTTGGGATACACAATATAATTTAATCACTATATTATAGTATATCCAATGATAAGGTAATGTAAAGTATCTAGAACGCATGAACCCCCCCCCCCCCGAATATGATTCAGGATTTTAATCACATAAAAGACTTCATATTACTATATTTTTTTAAATGTACCTCTCCCCTTTTTTGAGTTTAAAACTAAATTAAATTAATTCTATCAAACAAATTTGACTTATCTATCTTAAAAATTTGGCTTATAGAGAGTGTGTTAACATTTCGATTTATGAATGTTGTATTTATTGTATTTTTTAACAGTGTATTTAAATTATACAATATTCGTTGTAATTTCATATGATTTTGTTTAAACAAAGTTGTCATGTTGCAAGTACAAAGTCGCTTAGCATTTTTAGACCTGTAGATAAAGTATTAAGAAATATGATAAATCGAAACTTTGACTTATTTAAGTCTCGATAGTCATTTATTAAGATGTAAAAGAACTGTAAATATGTCATTTAAAAATAATAATATATTCTATTCAAATTTAAATGTAAAAAAAATAATTCAAAAATATATAAAAATACAATTTCTTAAAATCAAGATAGCTTTTAAGCTCTTTATACATTTAAATAAGCCCAAAGAAAATTTAGTATCAAGCCACCCATCAGTTTGAAGTATTTTCTGTCGTCTTTATCGTTGAAATACTCCCGATATTATTTTACAACAAATAGTATGCGACCCCTTTTCCAACAAAATTAAATTAATTTGAACAATTACTTACATACATTTAGCGACCCCCCGGATATCGCATCATTGGTAAATACTACAATGACAACTCAGCCTCAATATTGGTTATTTATTAATCAATATTATTATTAAAAATGATGATCAAGTCTGTTGGAAAAAAAATCTAAATTCGATCGAATCAATCAAATGAACACGATAAAAACAAATTAATGATAGTTAAAAAAAAAATAATAATAACCGTTCATGGATATTAATAAGTGACGATAATTCATTCCGAAATGGATGATAATGTTTTATTAACAAACGCAATGTTTGTAACAATGAATGCCGATTGAAGCAGAATATGATACGGAGTAAAAAAATAAACTTTTATATAACCATTTATTATAATATTGATGATATTATGTTAGTTATCCATATTATGTGACTGCGTTAATGCAATATTGTATACAATAATACTGATTGTGAGTTTATAATAACAAAAATTCGTATACCTTCATTTCATTTGTAATTGCGAACAAAACAAAAACAAAAAATGAATTTCGGTAATAATGTTTCGGGTGAATAAATATCCGCAGTGATGGTTATCGATGTAGTCACATAATTATCTGAAGTTACCGTATTTAAGTTTGCATTTGAGCTGGTGTGTATGTGCTCTTGTGTATTTGTGTGCCGAAATTGAATGTATGTTAACTAAATTAGTGTAATAGTAGTATAGGATTATGCTGTTGAACTTTTAGAGTAAACAAGGCTCGTTAGTAAGCCATTTTAGTTATATCATAACCATAGCGTTAATTAAATGAAAATCAATAGCAATATAATATAATATAAACATATTTTTCTTTTCGATTAAAAAAGTTAATTTTACAATCGTTATTTATTCAATGGTTTAAAATTATAATGTGCAATATTTTGAATAATTGAATGTTACGTTATTATTACATAAGCACGCACTGTGCGTAGTTAAATGTTATACCAAATATTTGTATGGTATAAATTTCATTAATTTGAATTTTTATTATCAATTAGGGACCTTTACCACATGCGTTCTTAGAAAAATTCAAACTTTAATCATTATTTTTTCAGTGTCAAAAAACAGTTTTTTCTAATCTAAAGTATAGATTAAGGCCACATTAATATCTAAATTATGGTGTCTACTAAGGACTGTCCTGTTAGTGGTATAATATACTTTTTTTATTCATGTGGACTAATTGTTCTGCTGTAAGTTTGTATCACTACATAATGACATTCCTTAAATGATTAGAAATTTCAAGTTTAATTGAAAATATAATTCTTAAGTATTATTGATATAATTGAAAACTTCAAATATAATAATTGGAATAAATTCACTTCTAAAGAAAAAAAATGTGTGATCGCACTTGAATAATCAATTTGAACACATAGGTATATAAATTATATATTATAAAACCAATATTTAGTAATAATTATATTATATTGATTATTTCAAATTTTATTTAAATATTATAATTCGGTTACATATTTACATACTATACCTAAAATCGTCAATATTTAACATATTGTTTTTATATTAATATTAATAGTACGTAACTTAGATTTAATTTTATACTTGAGTTTAATTTTAGTGAATAATGTTATAATTTAAATTATAATAGTTTAATTTACTATATTTTTTTACATTGTTCATATCCTCATGTGATTGAAGATTTTATTTTTAATTCGATTATAATTTTTAAAATGAATACTGGTTGTTGAGTTCTCATAAAGCATATTGTTTTTTTTTTTATTTATTGATATTTATTCATTATTGTCAAAAAAAAAAAAAATATATATATATATATAAATTCAATTATTGGTTAGAGTAATATGTATATGGTTTAATGCAGGCTGCAACTATATCAATATTTAAATTACCACAGCATTGAATCAATAGATTATTTTAGTATTTGAAACATGTATAACTGATTGAAAGTATCGTGAAACATTTTGAACACGATTTCGGAATTAAAAATAATAGTGGTCATTGTTAATTTTAAAACAAATATTGTGTAAAAATTTTGCTACACTTGATAAGTGGTAAAATAGTAAAAAGTATTTATTTTTTCAAAATATTCATAGCACATATACATTTTATTTACATTTGTTTGTGAAATTAATCGGAACGAATAGATGTAGGTGATAAAAACATGCGTGAACAAACATGAAAACCTGGAAACATATTTTATGTTTCTCGTCCTTATGACGTCCAGCAATAAAGTTAGTTTATATACACGGGCATCTGATAATATTAAAACTGTTTAAGAGGTCATAACGAACGCCATCGGGTTCTGAGCTTAGCGCTTTATGGATGAGAATTTCAACCAAAAACAGTTAAACGTCCCGTCTTTCCGATGTTCACTCAATTTACGATGTGCAAAATTTTTTTTACCAGTGTCGATAACATTAAAATTTGATTGAGTATTGAATCCTAGTATACACACTTAAACGCGAGTTATATGCTGTATATTATGTTAAACTATTTCAAATAAATAAAAATTACAAAAAAAATACCATTTTTATAGGAAATATCAAATGGTATTATTATTTTTTCAACAACTCTATACAATATGATATCTCATAATCCTCAATATCGTTTAATTTAAATATTTTATTGTCGATTTGAACTTAATAATAATATGTCAACGATTTGTTCAAGTCTGTCGCACCGCAATAGCGATTGTCTGTAATAATTAAGAACTTCGAACATTGCTGTGCAAAACGATAACGCGAATAACTATCATAAAAATAACACAAATAATAATAACTAAATTTTGTTTTTATTTCACCTCAATAATACCTATCATGTGAAATGTAAGTACAAAAACGTAATTATATATTATAAAATCATTTTTCACGATGGTTAGACATTTTTACCGATCTTTAGGCGAAACTACGATTACAATGTTAAGACAATCAATTCCTAAAGATTCCACGATGCATCCATCTAAATGTTATCAATTTATTGGCCAAAGCCTAATCGAATCGCTTTACCGAAATTGACAAAGTTGGTAGTCCAAGAAGTATAATATATATTTATATATATCAGACCGTTATTCCGACGTAGGTACTGATAATAATATATTATTTCAATATAGTATAATGTCCCGTAATCATTATCAAACACAATTAAGATATGAAGCAGAGATAAGACGTCGCTCGGTCTATAACGATGCGTGAGGTTGATGGAGAAAGTAGGGGGGATTCGCGTTGCGTGAGTGCGTACGAATTTTCGAGGGGGTTTTCCGGGACTCGGGACAGAGTTGAAGCTCAATGTAGGGGGAAGGGGTTGGTAGTTTGGGAAACTGTGCGTAAGACCGGCGGGTGTGACGGCTGCCGAGTACGGGTCTTCTACGCGCAGTCGGCACGACCCACGGCGGCGGACCCTCTCAAAGTTTCCCGCACATCTACCACGCCCGCCAAGACTGGGGAGGGCTTGTACATCACCCCTGCAACTACCTCGCGCTCTCGCGGCACCTGTTGACAACCCTCGGCGACACGCAAGGCCGCCGCTGGTGCTGGTGCTGCTGCCGCTGGTGCTGCCGCCGCTACCGCTGGTGCCACACTCCAGAGCCGCGGTTCCTGGCGAGTGGTGGTGATCCGTACGCGTACTCACACGCCACCGTCACCGAAGTTTACGAGCGCACACGCGCACACACGTACAGGTGTCGTCGTCTATATCGCTGGCGACGCGCACAAGCAAAAGCCGTGCACCGCTATCGAGTCCGAAGTTCGCGTCCGACAGCCTGCCGACCAGCGCCGCCTTCACGATTCCGGAGAGGTAAGTGCACGGCGATTATTGTCATTATTATTTTTTGATATTTTTGGGTTTTGACGTTTTCTCAACGTCACACATTTCGTTGGTGGTCGTTTGCGACTGTTATTTATTTTTATTTTTTTGTGATGGGTACCTAATTAAAAATTGAACCATCGCCCACTGCACTTATTGGTGAATACTGACCCAGCATCATCGTACGGTATAAAACACGGCGTATTGAAAATATAGTCAGAAATTTTGATTTATTTCACACGTCACCCCATTTCACTTGTCTTGTAGGTACTTACCAGTCTACTGGCCGTTGAATTTCACATATACGATATGAAATAATTTGAATAATCGTTTTGATATTTTTTTTTCTAACCAGTTTTAGAAATAACCAAAGATAGCTCAATCAGTTTTATAATATATAATAAAATGTTAATTTTAAATTTAGAAATTAATTATTATACTGTAGGTATGACCGCGATTGAACAATAATTACGTTTTAGGTATATATTATTCATTTTAAAATGGTTAAGTAATTACGTTACGAAAATTCATTATTATTAAATGAAAAAAAAAACAATTAAAAAAAAAAAAAAAAACTAAATAACTCATCGGCTAACAAAATTATCTGTTAATTAATTAGTTATTATGAGTACAGTCATTAATTTTATTAATGTAAACATATTTTAAAATTTAATTAATCATTTTTAATACATATGTGTTTTAATATACTACTATGTCTTAAATAACGATTTAATTAAGAAAAAATTTAATATATTATATACAATTAATAGTAACTAAATTTGAATGCAATAGTTCCCTCACACAAATAGTTTTCGTTTATATGCAGTGTGCGTTATAATATGATATTGATATTGTCACATCTAATGTTTTTTTTTTTTAAACAACAAACTGCCAAATGAAAATTGTATGATATAGCTGAAATAATTAAAAACTAGTTGATTGTACGTCATTTTTTGCGCTTGAAATGAAATTGAAAAATAAAAAAGATAACTAAAGAAAATAATAATAAACAAAAAAAGTATTATAACTATTTACTATTGTTATGAAAATGTATTATTCATACTGCAATATATTATGTTGTATATTATGTCAATAAGGTGATTCCTTATTAAACGAACTACACACTTTTACCGCACGAATTTAATGCGATTTTTTTAAGCAAAGTTATTCTTAATGTACAACATTTTTTCATAAAGAAAGCGATTAATTGCTTTATCTCAAAGAAATATTCTTAAGTTTTATATTTTATTCCAATTGTATCTTAAATTTTTATTATAGAAAATAAAGATGTTATGAAAATAAATTACACATTTTCATTGTAAAATGCAAACTTAATATTCTTTCAAATACCTAAGTTTTCTCAAATCATTATCTATTTACAATTATTACGTACTTGTACAGGATAATATATTTTTGATAAATAAAGTTATATAAAAATAAAAATAAAAACAAAAACAAAAAATGCATCAGTAATTATTTACAGTAACTTAAATTGGATATACCTAACTTGTCCGTCTTTTGTATTGCTAACGTATTTACACAAAACCCATATTAATTTTACAATTTACTGAACATGTAATCAAAGTTAATGTTACTATTCACCGTTATAGTTATCGTGACAAAATGAAACGGCCCGTAATATAATAATAATAATGATAATAATAAAAGACAAAATTTTCAATAGTTATTTGAATAATCAAATTTTGGACATATTGCCGTGCTGAAATGATCACGCGACTTGTGCTTTAACATTAAATAGTACATAGTGTATATCATAATGTTTAATTAAAAAACTATATTCAAACACGGAGGATTTTTATACTTATAGATGTAATAACTTATTATTACAGGTACTTAAATATGTTTCTAGAAAATAAACTAGAATAAATTTGAGCTCTCAGATTATAGGTACCAATTTGTTGTCGGTTAATCAACGCTATAGATTGGTATGTCCTCCCCATTAATTATTATTTACGATAATTAACGTAACAACAAATGAAAAAGGAACATCAGTTTTGAGGTAAATACAAACCATAATTTGTGTTTCTCGAATGCGGTCGAAAACAAGTAGTGGTGTTACCATGTATGCATTGATTAAGGATATCGATTATTTTGAAATGGAAATATTTAATTTTTAAGAAAAAATCTATACCGATATGCGATGCTAAATATTTTGATTGCTTAAACTGTTGTGTCTACGACACACAAGAAACTACAACTTCTGTGTAGAGTATAAAAAGGTAAAACATTTTAAAGTCCTGTATAATATTTCATATATTTACAATTAAATTATATTTTAATATTCATAAATATGTCCCAAAATATTAACGCTTTCAAAATGTATAACCTTCTCACTGAACAATAACGTCATAATAACAATTTAGCCAGATATGATTTTTTTCAAACTAATTCCCTAGCTATATACTTTGTTTTGATCATATGCATAATAAATGATTATTATTTCTTTTGTTTAATATTTACAAGCTGTTTATAAATTAGATCATAATAGCCACTAATTTTATAATAGTATCAAGAATTAGCTGGTATATGATATTTTAAAGTTATATATATCATAAAAAATGTTGACATTGTAAAATAGCTATTGTCTGTTGTTTGCATATCATTGTAAACTGTGTTTGAATATATTTTAACAATAATTTTCATGGATGTTTAAAACTTTGAACTGGTAAAAATATAACATTTTAATGGATAATTTGTTATATTTTTGATTTTTAAAATGACTAAAACATTATGTTCAAATAAAATAAAACGAAACACTTGTTTTTCAGTTATATTTTAATTTCTACATAATGTGTATAATATTTTATACCAAAACCAGACTATCACAAGAAGAATGATTTCATTTAATTCATTTTAACCATTTATTTACTAATTGTACAAAAATGTATATTCACTTATAGATTATAACGTGCGTTATCTTTACGCATTTTAATTGACTATTTTCAGTTAGGTTCAACTTTAATTAATGTATTAAAACGAATATTTTTCATATAAAAATGCATAAATGCGTTTATTAATTTATTTCATTATGTTCTGCATGGAATTATAGTAGGTAGGTACATTATTTGCGATTTGTGGCTTTTTAACGTGCTAACGCTTAAATAGTTATTAAGTATATGTATCGTGGTAGTTTATTATTGTTATTATTGTGCATTAGAATTCAAAAAAAAAAATATTTTAATTTCAAATGAAATAATTTATGGTTAGAACAGTAAAAATGCATTGATAATTTAATCATATTATATATTACTATTACAATTATAACGGTATTCGTTTCAGAAACGAATAAAAAACGGATTATGATTAAAATGTAACATTAAAGTATAAAATTATCGTAAAACGTTGCAGTTTAATAATGATTCACATTTTTAGTGCTCCATTAAAAGAAAAAAAGAAGTAGGTAGCATAATAATTATTGTTTGTGTTTCACATTCTTTCGCATTCATTTTTCTTGATTATAATTTATTTTAATACATTTACTGGTTAATCAGAATAAACGGGGGTTGGCTATATGATGGGTTTTTTGATTATTACATCAACAAATGGGTTTTCATATAAGTCATTATATTGGATCTATTGGATTTAACGATGATCGAGTTCATAGATTGTTGCAGTTATTTTATTTTGTTCATGCAAATACAATTACTGTTTTGTGTAATACGACTGTTATGACGTATGACAGTTATACTACGTTCTTTTTCAGTCATTTAAAAACCGAGTTTAATGCAATACAATCATTTATCATATATAACAGTAATGTAGGTACCTATTCTGGTTTTCTACCAAAAATATAAATTCACATTAAGCTGTTTATATGCATTTTCTTAATCAATTTTGGTTAAATTGATAGATAAAATAGATGTGCGATTGCCTAGTTTGAATTAAAAACCTTATAAATTAACTTAACGCTAGTCAATTTTAATAAATAATAACAATTGGATAATATAAAAATTGTACAGTGTACAGTTGTAGGTTAATAGGTGACTGGGAAAAAGTACTATAGTAGTATAAAATCGTTACTATCGTCTATCTATATACAGTAGACAATTATTATTTTAGTTTTATGAAAATCATCTTCACATGAAAATCAATGTAAAACAAAACAAGTTAAATTAAATCACACTGTAATTTTATACCTAATTGTGTAAGTGTGTCATTGTGCCAATAAAACACGTAATATTCCATCATGTGTAGCATACACAATATTAAAACAATTTCATTAACTAAATTTCATATGAACTTTGTTAGTTTGTAGAGTGATTTACATAACTTTTAATGTTTTTTAACTTTCAATAAAAAAATATACGTTGTACTGAAAGTGTTATGGTTATGCAATTAAGTTTAGAATTTGAAAATCATAACTATTATAAGTATGTGATTTTATTACGAAATTATACATTCCACGATTTCTCGTACTCCATGCGTCAGCGCAATAACACCATTTTCGTAAACTTCTGAGTGTACTTTTTTATATCAATTAAATACATTTTTTTTTTTAATAATGCTGTTAAAACTGCATAGAAATTATTGGATATTTGTAGTGGAATTTAAAAAAAAAATGATCATAATTCGAAATATAAATTCTCTTTGTCATATTTTATTTATTTTTCTAAGAATTTAGCTGTTGATGTCAAAGAAAATAATAATGTTAAATAGCGTTTATTTTTGAAATCCGATACACTTGAGCAGCACATACGTAGTGGCATGTCAGTTGAAATAAATTTCTAGAAAGAAAGAAAACTGTTAAAATATATTTTCTATCGATCTGAATAACATTCAAGAATTTGATTGAAAAACATAATTTTTTTAGTATCAAGCTGATTTACTGTGCAACGGGTAAATCACAAACTGTATACTTATGTGTATTGACTAGCACATAAAAGACGAACACAACTGGATGTAATTTCAAACACTTTTAATCTTACCCTATCCTCTCTGTAATAAATGTTTCTATTATTATAATTATGATTTTCAAAAATATTTCATTTAATATACAAAATGAAAATACATTATAAATAATTTAAGGTTTACACGAATACATGGCTGAAGGTTAGTTTATGTTAGGCGGGTAGTAATCGAGTGGTATGGTATCGTTATACATTATATACTTAGATTGTTTCGCACTTTTTAAATTAAATTATACTTTAAAATGTCCTACAGTTCAACAAGTCCATTGAATCTACCCTCGTATAAAGTGCCATCTTGAATGTCATTGTTAAAACATTGCTCTCGTATTCTATTATAAAATATAAAAACATGCGGCAGTCAGTATTTGAGAAACATCTAGTATAGTAAGGTTGTTATTCATTTATCATAAGTTATGTCTTGGGCTCTTGGCTTTCAAAACCGAGACATTATGACGTGAAAAACTTTAAATAATCATGAAATTTAAGCCAAACGGAACTTCAAAGTCTTCTACGATCTATTGACCAAATATAATTGTTTACTTGTAATATTCATGTTTAAAGTTATTACACTACAATTGTGTAGATATAAGTATATAGTCATGATAAATGTCATTACGAATCTATGGTTTAGTAGAAATGCGGAATATATTATTTCTTTGTTCTGAATAATAATACTTCTACTATGTAAATATTTAAAATAATAATCTGTGCAGTTAAATTTACCTTAACATTAATTAATTAATTATAGATAATATTAAAAAATGTTTAAATAAATAATATAAATTCAATTTGTTTCGATAAATTAACATACCTAGTTACTGCAAAAATGAATTATTATATTATTGTCGTATTTTTATATAAAATTCATACTGTAGACAGCCGCGATGCTAATCAACATTTCGTAAGCAATAATAAATTCAGAGACTTAAAAAAATGTTATTTACACGTTGAAAAATACCTGGTAAACGGTCACTTTGTACGGTCGGCTCATTGTTTAAAATGCAAAATACGGATACTTTGTACGGCCTGGTAAAAATGTGCATTGCAGGACGCGGACAGTGTCCAGGACACTTTTACTACTATAATATATTCATATAAACATACATAAGATACCTATAAAATATATTATTTAAATAAACAAGTCGTGATAAATAATATAGTATGGTCAATTTATAATACGAGTATCATAGTCAAAACCATTTTTTACGAGTTTTTTCTTCTCAATTTAGTTGAAATCGTATAAAATTGCATACGATTTTTATTACAGTTTATTATAATTTAAAACTTGTTTATGTTCTATTACACACTCTATATTTTATAAATAATAATATGTATGTTAAATGCATCAAACAGCATACGTATAGCACTACGCTTTGCACAGTTTATTTTTACGCGATAAAATGGTGTTTTTGTTTTGCACTTTGAATGTTCGGCAGTGCCGAGTTAAAGTTAAATCCGTGTATTTTGTCATTAATATACAGATCGTTGAAAATTAAAATCCCGATTCTAAAACGTTTAGATTTGCGATTCACAGAGTCGATTATTAAGTTTTGATAATGCAGTGAAATCAACAGCCCAAGTATAATGCTATTATTATTATTATTTAGTATTTCGCCTCATCACGGTTTTTTGTTCGATATGCTTTTACTATTGTTTTTATTTATTATTATTGTTATTATTTATTTACATTTTGCAGTGTTTCCGTTCGCAGGGATCGCGTGATAGTTAGAGTATACAGTCAGTTGTCAGTCATTATCGTGTCGTACGGGGTGCAGTTTAAAGTGTTTATCGAGCGAACGTATTCTTATTTCCCGAAAACGGATATTATATGCATCGTAGTAACGCATCGACACCTCCGAAAAATATTGTTATTCCCAATGCTCGAATTAATATCTGACTGTATTTCAGTGGAAAAAAAACTCCGTTAAGTAGGGCACTTTGCTTAATGAGACCACCCGGAGCAATGGATTTCTGTAAGTAAACGATGTGAATATTCTATATAGACAGGTAGGCAGGTATATTATGCGATATCGGTCACGTCACCAAATATTGTGGTGGTCGGTTTCGGTTTCAATAACGATTCGTCGTCCCATGATCCTTTTCATAAAAAAAAAAAAAATAATAATAATAATAAAATGTCGTTTTCGTGTTAAAAGCAAATATTGACTGTCAACCATTCAAATGGAGACCGTCAATTACATCGGATGAATACGAAATACGTATATAATAAATACATCATTCCCATTCATGTTTCAGAATCACGGGGGACTAACCGTTGTATCGATGTTCAGATTTGATGTACATATAAAAGAGCTTTATGTACAAATAGTACTACAATTTGTTTTAATCGAACACGACGATGTTCAGTCTATACATTTGAGATATTCGGGACGAAAAATAATTCGACACAATTTCGAAAAACGGTTCGTTTTTATTTGTTTTTGTTTTTTTTTTTCATTAAAATATAACAATCAGTGTTCGTTTGGGTTATTATAGGATGGTCATATTTTTTTTATCAAGTGAAGTGCTCTTTTTTGAAAATCGAAACAATAATTTGTACTCGTCAGGTGCCGTAGGAGTGATAGTAATTGATTATGTGCGTAATAATAATATATTATTTGATGTATACTTTTCGATTCATATTTTGTTTATATTATAATATAATCAAATTGATATATGACCTAAATGCAGATACTTTTTAACAGTGCTTGGATAAATCAGGCTTTACAACGAAACTTGAGACATAAAAAAATTGAACCATTACTTGGTTATGGTATATAATACATACTTTACAGGATTTTTTTTTGTAAATTTATTTATATTTTAAGATATTCCCAGCTAGTAGCTATCTAAGTATATTTATGTCTATATGAAAATCTACTTTTTCTTTTACATAATTTCGATGTAATAATTCTTTGTTGGATAATTCATATATACTTTATACTAATGGTGAGGTTTTATTTAAATTTTAAGTCAAATCATTAATAACAGATCATATAATTTAAAAATATATAAATATTTTTGGTATGAAAATTATTATTTAAAAAATTAAGTGAATACAGAAAGGTTTTTTTTAATTTGAAAATATTTGGCAAACAATTCTTAAAATATCTATTATCATAACGGTACTTTTATTATTCCATTAACGATAACAAATATTATACACAAAAATGAATAAGTTATAATTTCAATTCATTATCACACTATCACTATTCACTAAAACTTCTGTTTCAAAGATAAATAACTCTGGCTTAAGAGACTCTAAAACTCTTCATTGGAATCATTTTGGAATTTGAGTTACGTTTTTAACGATTTGAAACTTTTAATGAAAAGTTTAAGCGCGTGTTAGGAGATCCAATGAAATTACAGCGAAATTTCTCAGAGCATATTTAATTAAGGGAATTTGGGACAGTACTATGTCAAAAGCATTTCGAATTGTTGCCCAAATGTTCGATACTAAATGTTAGAATCCGTGTCAAATACGGGCAGGTGTATTTCGTGCTTGCATTAGGTTCATAATACTCGCGTTTATAAAAAGAATAACAATTGTAAATAACAAATCTAAATTTAATTAAACTCCGGTTTAGTGTTGTGTCCTTTCTGCTCTGGAGACCGGAAGAGAACCAATTAATTCGTCGGTTCACATGTCCTGGCTGACGGAAGACCCTTCGCTGGCAAATTGTGATTTTAATACTGTAGAACGAGGATTTTCCTTCAGGATAAGGTTAATTATTGCCATGTTCAAACTGATGGAAGGTTACATATATATATACTATATAGTGTTTTCTGTATAATATGTTTATATGGTATATGTGCCGGTTTTTCGTTTCGGGGAAACGATCGCGGACACGCAACTCCCTTTGGCCCCGTTTCTGAAATGTACACCAACTAATTACTCACGTAGCCAAAGAGGACAAAAGGGGTCAAATAATACTTAAACTTTCTTATCTTGGATATTACATGTTATGATAAACATACCGAAATCAACGATATTTTTATATGACACTATCGTTTGATCGGTTATTATACCGAAGGGACTCGGACTGTAATGACCATCATTAATCGGAATTTTAACTTTTGCGTGTTGGATTATTTTTAAAAATAAATTGTTAGTGCCTGCAATCATGATATGTTGGTAGCACATTTAATTTTTTTACTGTGGATAAATTTTTTAACTCGTATTTAACGAGACAACTTTTTAATATGTACCTATTATGAATGGATTTCATGTACATATCGTTGTTTCACGTGACCACATTTGGTTTTGTACAAATACACGAATATTGATAAAAGAAGTAAATACATAAAAGGGAAAAGTAGTGTTTGAAAATGACGTCATAAAAGGTCTTTGATGTCAAATCAAGCTCCTATACATTCAGTTCTCACAATCTAGGAACCTTTTTTTTTTTTTGAGTTTCAAAAACGAATAAAATATGAACATTAATTAAACACATTTTTACTAAATTTATTTCCAGTTAAATGTCATGGTATAGATATATCCTTACATGAGACAAATAATTTTCGATTAATTTGAAGTTATATGAGTTTATAAAGTATTTAAAATTTAAATGATGAAATAATATAAGTATCCGTATACTTGTAGTATAGGTACACAAAATTTTAAACAATTTAAAAATAGTGTAATTTTATTTTATATAAGTATTTAAATTTTTAAAAACTTTTTTATGGAATGTTCGTTAAAAAAAAAAAACAAATATTATGTGTATATTTAAAAATAATAATGGTTTTTCAGAAATTGTTGTCCCTATAAAATAACAATAAAATAATCAGAAACGAGAGACTGCAAACATTTTAGATTTTGAAGTTCACAATGAATTGATGTTTTACAATGATGTTTTTTATTATTTAATTTTCCATCAACTATTTTTTGGTACACAGTGAGCTTGAAAATTCCAAGTACTACCTTTTATAGATGTTTGAAAATGGTGGTAGGATTTTTTTTCCAAAGAAATGTATTTGTAATTATTCAATTATTCTACATTATTCTATAGGTACTTGATGGTTTTCATGGTGTAAAATGTATTTTCTCTGTAATAGCAAGTATTATTGTTTTATAAAGGTTCAAATAATAATGTATTCAAAAGCGGCCGTTAATCATTATATTTTGTGTTCTTAATATTAGTTGATGTTAGCACTCGAATAAAAAAGCACCATTGACCTTCGACATGAAAGCATGCCGAACGTCCTGTCCGTGTCCTTGTCTTGAGCGTGACTTTGATCATGTATCTCCATCAGTTGTTCTACAACGATTTTCCAAATGTACTTTTGAAAACAACGGGAAATGTCGTGATAAGTTCAATCGTTAAGATCGTTCTTTGGTTTATAGTGACAGATCTAGAACCACAACAATGTCGCTATTAAAAGTAAAATTGACGTTCCGATTGGTTTCTATTGCTGTAAAAGTTACAACGCAGGTCCTGCTTTTGTTTTAGTTTCTATTTTTAAAAATGATACTGATACTTATTCAAGAATTATTTTTCTTAAAAATATATTAATTAACCATCTACTTAAAACGATAACGTTAAAAAGTTAGAAAGAGAAAAATATTTATTGAGTACAATAAATATAAAAAATATTATATAATATAATATTTTTATCAATACTTGATAAAACAATAATATTAAAAGTTAAAAAAATTAATATTAAATTTCACAATATGTTTTTAAAACCAAAAGCTAAATTCATGCTGATCATATGATTATAATAGTGTAAACATTAACTATACATAAATATTAATCAAGATATTCCAAATAGTTGATATGATTACCATAGAATATATAAAAACATAATATTATGTAATTCATGTGATTAAGCAGAAAGAAAATTAACATACTTAAAAATATGATAAGTTATAACTTTATAAGAATAAAATAATAATAACATTTTAAAATTTGAATACCTTCTATAGTTTTGTTTTGTTTTCGACAAATGAAGTAAATTAATTATAATTGCCTTATCTTCATTATTAATCACCCTTTTCTGCACTTTAAATTAACAGAGCACCGTTTTATAATTTTACAAATAATCTTTATCTTTACCTAAATATTTGATATGAATTAATATTGTTTTATGGGCACAAAGTTTTATCTTTTTAATATATATTAGTAAATACAACGCTTATTTGGGCAACATTTTTACCGTAAATGGCCAAATAAATTGTTGGCATCTATTATAAATAGCATGCATTATTTCCATGCTTAAATATTTAAACGAATAACGGTTTTAAGTTTTAAGATATTATAATGTATAATAACATTACTCGAATAGTTTAATTACAATAAAACAATAATCCTTATTTTTTTCGATAGTTTGTTCATGACACAATAATGGTGTATTATTGTCTAAAAACCAGAAATATTTTTCTTACACCAAAATGCAGGTAACCGACATTTTTCCGCAAAATTTTTGAGTTAATTTCTCCATCATGTCATTGGTTTTCACGACGGACCATTATTTTCTAAATGGTATTCGAACAATTTATACTTCTGGCGAGTTTTTGTAAATTAGCTTAAGCCTTAAGCTGTAAATATTCAGTTAAGAATTTCGGTCACGGTCGTATCGAATGTGCCTTGAATACGCAGATACGTTTTTACCAAAGGATTGTCGTTGTCAGTGTTCACAATATGATCTAGAGGATAAAACTAAAATTAAATAACGATATTCAAATTTATTTTAATCTCGAGATCGAATAAGGCGCTTCTTAAAGGAATGTATTGGGTTTTTGTAATTTCTTGATAGTCCAATGAAATTATATAAAATACAACGTTATATTATAGCATTAAGGAATTCTTGGCTTACTGAAAAATACTCGATCGAAGATTATATGTCATTTGTATGTCATTTTGCCGGTGGCGACTGAGGCGTAAACTAGAGTAAATGAACTGTTGTACAATCTGGGAAATCTAAGAATTTTATATACTTTCATCTTCTTGCTATACATATTGTGTGCCAAAAATGTTTTTATTTATTCAATATAGTATTACGTATACTTTACAACGCTTATTATTGGCCACGAACTCATCATTGGGTTGTGTACGACATTGCTATTGCTAAACCGGAGCAGTTTATCAAATCGAAATTATTAATATCAGTAGCGTAAAATATAATATATATATGAATTAAACAATTTATTTGTTGATATATATATATATATAGANAGAGAGAGAGAGAGAGAGAGAGAAAGAAAAATAGATACTTTTAAAGTTTCCACGGTATTATAATAATTTTAATTTACATGGCGTGTTTACTTATGCAAATTAAATGAAAAACGAGTTATCGTCACGGTAAATTTAATATTGCTTAGAAATGAAGTCGAATCGGTAATAAGTGACCTCCCCCATCGAGTGACGTAATATATTCAAAACGTATTGAAAATCGTTTTTACGCTGTAATAATGAGGGTTTCCTCGGTTATCAACACCTTCAAATCGGCGGCGGTCGCGTCGGTGGCACACGACCAAGAGTCGTTTTAAAACAGTTATTATTTTGTCATGGAAAAGCGTTACACAACATAAATTATTGTAAATTATTTACACCTCCAATCGTGTATTATTATAATATTTTTTTCGATTTGTTCAATTTATTAAAAAATCAATAATATTTCTAACCACGGGTTGAGTTTTACGTAACTGCTGGACGTATATTGCAGGCTATTGAGGATTGAACGTTGTTATATCATATTGCATTTTTAATGTTTTTTTTTTCTTTTTCATATTTAATAGTTTCGCGAATCTTAATAAACAATAAGTAATAACAGTGTAATTTTTAATTTAAGATTTTTAAAGAGTTATAATAATAGTTGTGCACAAAGTCGTTTAATAACCATAATTTGTATTAAAGTTTAAGCGTCCGTCTGACGGTTAAAATTTATTTTAAATATTTTACACATAATCCAGGTATTTTATTCCTTAATAACTACCTCCTGTTTATAAAAAATTAAAATCATCCAAAGCACGAACATTTTGAAAAATGATCTACCTCTATATTGAAATGTATAATTAAAAAATGAAATAAAAACTATATTACATCGAAAAGCCATTAAGTTTTACTTTAAACTCATAATATAAAACATGATGATTTTAAAATATTGTTACAGTCATACAGCTTTTTACTTTTTATTAAATGCTATTACCTACCGACATCAATTTAATGTAATAATAATATTATAATATAACAATAATGCACTACTATCATTGAATCCAGCGTTTGTGACACTTATATGCTGTTGCTGTCATAGGTGGTGTAATTTATACATCTCATTGATTCTGTAGCAAAAATATAATTTTCTCTCTCTTTATGCATATAATATAATACTATATATATATGTATATTTATTTTTAGTATTCTAAACACAAATATAGTTTATCAAATTCAAAGTCTTTATTGTCATCAATGAAGTTATATTATTGTTATATTGTATACTATTTCAAAAATCATAAACTATAAAAAAATGTTTTGCTTATGAAGGCAATATATTAATATAACGATGTTATGTTATACAATTGACATTTGAAATTAAAGGTTTTAGTGACGTACAGTTTAGTAAAGATGTTTTTAGGGGATAAGCTTAATTCGTATTCAATAAATATTTATTAAGTGCGGCGAATCTATTAAATTACATTTGGAAGGTATTCATGAAAGATGAAAACGATTGTTTGAAATTTGAGTTGTAAATACTATAAATATATATATACACACTATACAATAACATGTATATACATATATATTGTTGTCTGCAGAAAAAAATAGCAATATATGAATAACTTTGGATCAAAAGGTTTTAGTACGGATAACTCGTTTTTTACCTTTTTTTTTTTTAAATTTAATTTTTGAATTTCAAGTCAAACAAAAATTCTTACTTACTCGTAAATATAAATTATTGAAACTTAATAAAATAAAAATGTTACGTTACGTTTTAAAGAGAAAACCAACGGTGTGTAAATATGAATATACTGTCATTAATCATCTAAAATGTTTGTTTTAAATGGTACTTTAAATTATGTTTCTGCACACTAACTACTTTGTTGTTTACATTTATACCAATTGCATAATATAAAAAATATAATTTAATTTATATCGTTGAATTGTATTTTATTTATTAATTAAATAATAAATAATATACCTACGTAAATATGACACATTATAATATAATATATTATAATGAAATACGTAAATAGGTACATGTACTATGTATTTCACTTAAATATAAATAAAAAGAAGTATTATTTTTATAATATTTTTGTTTGAGAGGAAAAAACTTGACAATTTATTACTAGGTTTCTAATAGGTTATTGACAGTAATTTATTAAAATATATCAAAAATCGAGTTTTTTTTTTACACTTAAATTACAATCGTCAACGCAATTTACCAAAATCATGTACCTACCTACGAACAACTTAACCTAATATATTTGAAAATTAACTCACAGTTAGAAATGCTTTTAAGTTTAAATTTCGGCGATGTTTATAATTATTTAGATACTATAAACGATAAAATTTTCATACTTAAATTAGTTTAATTTTAAACTATTGCTTCAACCAGCTTGTCCATACTCCATTATACAGTGCCTAAGTCAGTATTGACTTATAACTTATATAAGTCACGTTGCTCTTAAGTCGTGAAAAAATATTTCATAACTTATTTCATACTTATATAATATATATCAATTTTTATAATGTGGTGTTGTGTTTTAAATTATAAGAAATCAAATTGTAAAAAAGTGGGTAAGTGGGTACCGCTCTGCTGTACATTAGGTGCCGTGTGGATCACTATTTTATATTATAGGAGGGTTAAATTTGAATCCAATGATAGTTATCATTGTATACGAAAAACGATTCTGAACGGAGATGATTTGTCAGCCTAGGATATAATTTTCAGTGGTTGGTGAAAAAGGTGGTTTATGTTTTAATGGCCTGAATACATCAAAATTTAAGTTCTTTTATAATTATTGTAAGCTAAACTTATGAAAAATCTTGTATTAAATTTTTAACTCTTAGCTACTTATACAAAATTTTTTATGAATTATTCCTACAAAATAATTTGTAAATATTGATGGTTTTGACGAATTTTTGTTAATATTTTAACTTCAAATGCTAATTAAAAAAAAATGTGCCTATGTGTTCTTATAATTTTTTAATCACTATAAGAATAACTTATGAGAAACTTTGTATTAAATTTTAAAGTATTTTGATTGGGCCAAAAAAATTTTATCGACACTTAAAAAAAAATTTCTCAGAAAAATTGAAAATTTCAGTTGACAATAAATAGCTAAAAAAAAGTCAAAATTTGACTGTATATATATATAACACTGATATAAACATTTGGTGAAAATTTCAAGTTTAACAATGATTAATTTTTGAATTACAACCCTATAAAAAAATCGTTTTGATCGGAAACTGGTTTTGCGTAAAAATTCTCGTTTTCCGTCATTTTTTTTTTTTTTTTTGAATTTCTATTGGGAAATTCAAAAAATGACCTCCCCAATGCACCAACTAGATTCAATTACGAATTGGAAACCACCCCCAATGTTTGAAATTAGAGCATTATTTGACACGTTCTCGTGTACATAGACAAAAAAAAAAAAAAACCACACACAACATTGTAAAATCAATACATTAATCGCTTCGCTCAGAATCTAAAATACAAAATAAATATAAATTTTTTTCTATACCTACCAACAAATGAAAATAGGCATGCACCTAATTGGATAATTAATTATTAGTTATAGGTAGTTATCATTAGTTTATAATAGTTTGTAAGTACATATTAGGTTGATACATGAAAATATTATTTAGTATGTTTAATAAATATTGTACACCTAGCTTACAAATTTTTATCGTCTTGTTACTTAAGTATAAGAAAATAAAATTACTAAATCAATACAAATGTAAATATGGATTAAATTACTAAAATATCCTCAGAATTATAAACCCCATATTTTTTAAAAATCTTTTTTCGTAGGATTAAATGATTCATCATTCGATTTAAATTGTTATTTAGAATGTAATCGTTGTATTTCATATACCTACCACAAGCGCGTGTGCGCGAGCACATATTATAATATATTATATGTACCTAACCTTACCGTTTTTAAATACTGCATAATATGATCAATTTATAATTTTTTTTTCAGCGTTTAGTTTTCAGCGTAATTATTTTAGCAAATAAGTTTTAGTTTAATCCAAAATGTACATTCATTGCTCATTAGCCATTAATGAGGATAAATCGTTTGTAATATAATATAAAATGGTGAATGAATCATATGATATAGAAACGTGAAAGTCTTTCGACAACTTTAGATAGATAGAATGATACTTTCTATTAGTATTTCCGTTAATTATTTTTATTTCACTGATCGAGTAGGGAGATATTTCACCAGATTGGTAAGCGATAGAAATAAATCCTGAGACCGGGTATCTGTACTCTTCTATCGGAGCTTGAAAAAAAAAATCGCTCCAAAGTCATGGAGCATCAATCTTCCGACCAAAAAAAAAAAAAATCCAATCGTCAAACACCCCTTAACCATCTACCAACAACTGAACCCTTGAGTCATTGTAGCCAAATAGATTACAATTTATTTATATTAATGGGGGAGATATTTTTAAAAATTTCAAAAGCCAAGGTAATAAAAAAAGGCAAATTTTTCAAATTATCAATCATTAATTAATAGCACTGTGAAATCAAATATATTTGTATAAATCAGATCAGATTATTCAAACGTGTTATAATACAAAAGGTTAAATTGTTATGTCTATACATTATTTAAGTTTACAAAATAAATTGTAATTTTAAATTCTGAACAGGGCGATGAATATATTTGATTTACATTGAAATATTTATATTAAATTAAATTTTAGTTTTGTGCTTTAACACTTTATGAAGCAATTAAAATACACTTCAATTTTTAACTCTGAGGTAGTGTCTTGTAATAAAACAGTGTTTAATTGAAACCTAGTTGGTACTTTCAGGAAGTCCAAAGTTTAAAATTTCCAGTACTTTTTAAAACAATAAGGAAAAACGAAAAAAAACTTACAGAAATATTTCTGCAACACAAATTTTTAATAAATGATTTTTTTTTCTGTAATTCAAAAACAATTAACCACAGGGCCTAGATAATTGAAATGTCCACCAAATATTTATTCAAGTAATATACTCATAATTTATAATAATAAATTATATAGTTTTTATGTTTCATAATATTCTTCATGAGTTGTCTTTCCTGTAATAAAAAAAAAAAAATTGTTAATATATCTAAGACCATATTCTTAGAAGTGTTGACAAAGTATCTAGTTTTTTTTTTTGTTTTATATTATACTATGTTTTATAATTTAAAATAAATTTAAGTTTAATATACTATATTTACCTAGTCAATAACGAAGTTCACTTAAAGCCTACTGTACAGCTGAGTTCCTCGTATAGCTAGTAAAAATATATGTCATATATTTTTTAGCATATTGAATGTTCCATTTTTATAAAATAATTAAAAATAAATAAATGTAAATAATGTATTAACTTTTGAAAACTACCTAAAATCCACAGAAATTTAATATTTTCCAATAAATTAGAAGTATGCACTTAAATTACAATAATTATACAATAAATAGTATACTTTATTGTCTATGCTCTATGGTTTATTTTATACCGTATTAAAAATATTGTGACCAAATAATTTTAACGATTTGTACTCAAATTTCTGAACTTACGACTAGGAAATATAATTTATGTAAAAATATAAATCTATACAATATAATATAGACAAACGTAAAATTATTATATTCATAAAATTTCCAGTCGTTTTTATTATAATTTGCATATTCGTGCGTTTTATTTTATTTTCCAAACTGTAAAAACTCTTAATAACAATAATAATACTAAAACATTTTTAACTATTCATATGAACAATAAAATTATAAAATGTTTAACGGTTGAAATATACATAGACATAATACATTACACTGAATGTACCTATCAATGCTTATTTTTCGATGAATGATAAAAAATAAAAATAAATTAATGATATTAGATTTAGAAGTGGTATATATTCTTATCATGACAATCTTTTGAATGACTCACTATATTTTATAACGTTATTCATATTGAATATAGTTTTCTTTTTTGTGGGTTAAAATAAACGATCTTACATTTCTATAAAGCGCATCACTTCGTAGTACGTAAAATTGTTTTGGAGTTTAATCGTGATTCATGCGTATCTCCCGTGGCACCTTAGTACCGTCCGCTGTTATTAAATCGTATTAAACAGACACTGTTGTGCACAATCGCCAACGTTATGTCACGACCCATTGGATATTGCAGACCGCGAGCTTTGAAATAAAATACTCAAGGTGTGATAACGATTAATCGTAAACTATCGCCTCCAGACAACTCGTGAGACAATGGTTTCGCGGAAAGACGCCTTTTAATGGTAGACCGCTCGTCCGACATTCATAATCTCGTGGTTAAACATTTTCGCGATAAGCTATATTGCTATTGTTATAATATCTTTTTAGGCGATGTTTTATCAAAATGTTGAATTTTAATCCCTATTGTATACCATAAACATCATATTGTAATATCGTGCAATAAATTATATTGACAACGATATTATTGTATAGATTTAATAAATGTATTTTTTCACTGATTTGTTAAGACAGTCACGGTTGTGAATTGAGGTAATATTATAATATATATTTTGTATTCAATAATATCAGAATAAAAAAACTAAATATACGTTGTTTTTTTATTTAAATATTTTTTTTTTTGTGATTTTATGACAAATTTAATAAGCAATTGGATTTAATTGATTACTTATTTTAGTAATAGGTATGAAAATATGAAGACAAATTTAACATAATTATGATTTACTATATCTATCTATAAGCAATTTGTTTAAATATTGTTAATCCGACCATGATTTGCAAAATGAAAATCATAATCATATTTATTGATTATAATCTACAACAATCAGGTCAAGATAATTGCTAAAGAAACTTTAATTGAACCATGCAAATCATGCAATTCTGTCTTGCATTGGGTCATGATCTAAGATTAATCCAGTTAAATTATCTTACAATTTAAGGAATGTCCCATTCAAACAACGATTATGTTGTGTTAAAAATTAATTGTATTTTAAGACATTCTTATACAATAATTACCTACGTCAAAAATATATTAGGCTAAGGTGAATTTATAGATATTATAAATAAGAAATATATTTATAATGTAGGGATTCAATTTATATAATTATAATTTATATTTCAATACAATATATAATATTTATAGATTCGTTTTTACCAATAAAGATATTCTTAGTAATTGCAGACAGTATAAATTTAAATCAACAAAAAGCTCAGTTTTAACTTTTAAGCGTTAGTGACCAACATAGATAAATTATTATTTGTTCGTTAATTTTTTCTTACTATTATCGTAATAACTATAAATTGTTAGTCCTCTGTTGAATTTTTTAATCAAATTAATCATAATTATTAATGATTTTATAGAATATGAGAACGGCTCTGAATATTCTCAGTAATAAAAATATTATTCATTTTACATTCCTTCACGATAATAATGATATATATTATTACATGATAATATTTTTCTTTTCTACTAGCACCTGTCTTGCAAAGTACGCGATATCATTCTCTCAGAATAGATGAAGAAAAAAAAGTCAACAAAGTTTCATCTACGAAGAAACTTGTTGTAGTTACCTGCCAATTATACAGAAACGGAGGTATGTATAGGGCTATGTAGGGGTATCAAAGAACTTAGATTAATTATTAAATATTAGATAATACTCGTTTCAATATAATAAATAATAAATGATATTATATAATATGTAATACTATTAATTTTCTTAAAAAGTAAAAGTAAAATGTAAAATATTTAAAATATATAGTATAATAATGCTGTGCAATAAATAAAATTATACATTTGATATAATACCATAATATAGGAATAAAAAAATACGATTGTTCCAAATTTGTCGATTATTTATTATTTATTTATTCATTTTCAACTTAAGTTATTCAAATATGTTTAAAAAAGGCTTGCATAACATTTTAATCACACATTATACAATATTTCAAATAAAAGCTATACTTATAATATTTGACAAGTAAAATAATAAAATAATGTTATAAACATAAAACAAGGTATCTAAATGATTTTCAATATTATAGTTATTCGATTGTTATAATTCTGAAAGTAATATTATTAAAAGTTAGTTCTTATTAAACATTTCAGTTACTTAAAGAAACAAAAATGCAATGATTATTTTTTTAGTTCAGTGCAAAATGTAGGTAGGTAATACCGTGACGTTAATTATAACTTAGCCATGGTCATCTCACATACAAAATTATTCATCTTGATTAATTTCTCACTTCGAAACTTCGTCTTTTATAGCTGTTTATTAAACTTAATATGCTTCTTTAACAGAACATTTTTTCCCATAACCCCATATCCTCCTTGATACATTATATTGTCAAGATTTCAATATTACCTACATATCGTGTGTCTTTATTATATCGTTTCGTTATACATACCATGACTAACGAAAGATATTTCGCGGGGAGGGGGACATTACATTTTGACCACAGTGCTCATTCACGAGAACAGATGGTCAAAAGTACCTACAAACTAGTCGAATCGGGATCGTTTATGGTATTCGATTTTCCATACGTTTGTATGATGATGCGAGTACGTATTTTCGATACGAAGTACGGAGTCGTGGCGAAGGTTACGCGGAATTTCTTCCCAATATTTTATTTCAGAACCCCATTTGGAATTCTGTCAACATGCAAGTGAATAATACGAAATGGATAACCAAAGTCCCGAAAAAATGTATTCTGTTTCGTTTCCCGTATATTATACCTCTATAATAAAATACTGAGTACACTCGTGCGCATGACTGCCGTTGGCACCAGACATAATATCTCTTGTCGAAGCGATATTCGTATTGTATAATATTATATAGCAATAGCAGTGTATAAAAACTACAAAGTATTCAGACTCGAAGCTATCCCTGACATGATACACCCGCCCGTTGCAGTGCAACTCTCTATTGCACAACAATACAACCTCAAGCGTTATAATATAATAATATTATGATAAGGGCTGGGAATTCGATGCTACCCCCCAAAACAACTAAGAACATTTCATATTAAATAAAACATTAATACTCTCAAACATTTAAAACAACGTTGAAATGAATCATGAAACAAATTAATAACAATAATTAAAAAAAAAAACATTGTATAACAAATCATTAGTAAAAAAATATATATATACGATACGTGCAATGAAATCTCAGCAATAATTTATTATGATAAACTCACTATTATATGTTCTGATAGGTAGTGTTAATATCACGCACATGTTGAGTCATCGGTGAATTTTGTTTATGGCACAGTAATATTTTTAACACAATTATTATTAAAGTAATTATCATTCTATAATGCTATGACAATTCTATTAATAATATGAACAAATTTCCCGGGGACATTTTACTCATATGGCAATTTTAAAATTGTTAAAACGAATATTTTACGGAATATAATATAATTATATATCAATCTTACTATCATAATTAAATATTAATATATTTAGTCCATTTCGATTTTTCGTTTAAAGCATGTAAATATTGTATTATTGGCACTTTTTTGGGGTAAGATATATTTCCCACTTAACAGTTAGTTATGAAACCATTTTGAGTACCTATAATATTTGTATGCACTATTGTATTCTACACGGGGAAACACTGTTTTGCTGCATTGACATATTGTTACTGTATGTAGTTTTTTCTGTCACGACGCATGTTTGTCGACAGTTTGACGATTTCTTTATATTGTTTTATAACTATTATGTATTATATTATGTCTAACAGTTAAAGTAAGTAAAATTTACTAAGATAATAACTTAATAACTTAATCGTTCTTTATTAATATTATTACGGAAAGAAGGAAAAATAACAATTAAATGATATCAACAATTTTTTCGATTGGTAAAATTGTATTCTTAGTATTCGTCTAAACATTAAATTGAATATTCAAATTAATTTTAAAAAATAAAGCAGATAATTGTATAAATGATACATTGTAAGAATTTTAACGTATTTAAATAATTTAATGCAAATTTAAAACGTTTTATAAGATAAAATGTATCATTCTCTACATAGTGTCTATGTAATTGAATGGATTAAACTTCTTATTATTACATTCAGTAAAAATTATTTTAATTTCTAAAATGTTTAATTTATGTAAACTGTATTCAAATACATTTAAATTCAAGAGGATACATTTTCTCTTAAAACAATTTATAACTTATAAGTAGGTGATATTTCTTAAAATAAATTAAAGCATAAAAATAGACAATTTTAATTTAAAGTTAACACCAAAAAATTACCACTTAACGTATAAAATTGACATATCTTTGCATAATTGTTAATGCTAAATATAAAAATCTAAAATAATATGTTTTATGTAATTTTCAACGATGTAAATATTTTATTTTTATCAAAATCAAATTACTATATAATATATTGAAAAATTGATATTTGAATTTAAAATAAGATAAATTCAAATGTACATTTTCTATAAATGATATAATTTATCAGTAAGAAAACTGTAGAGTAAGACGTAAGATAATTAAACGACATGTTCTAATAGAATTTTTCTAATGAATTCATACAGGCGCACATCAAAGTATTTAAAATTATAAAATAAATATTTCCAAAGTGAAATGTGTAATAATCTAAAATTTCAAAGTGTCAATGATCATCACAATGTCACGTTTCGTAAAAAATAGGATTTAATTTTTAACTTTATTTTATTATTATAGTGATAGTTTTGATAACTAATCCATTATAATCGTATACAAAAATGAAATTGTATTATTATAAGTACTGTAAGCCAATCATTTAGATATCTGTATGAAACATCCGGTTGTATAATTATATTTCTAATGAAATCATTCCAACATATACAATTATAAGGTCTCATGAATTTGGTGTCATTGAGTTTGTTAATTAAAAAAAATTCAATTCAATTCAAATAAAGTGTTTACTTTTGATTTATAATTCTGACCATAATACATTTTCGCATGGATATTGATTATAAACAAAAAAAAAAAAAGTAATTTTAAATACTTATTTAAATACTACTATACATGTCATTATACCTACCTACTACAGGCTACAAGTAATTACTGTCATTATTGTGATCAAACATTCATTGTGTTACATTATACGTTCGTTTTTTATGTTAAATTTTGATAAATCGAATTATAAAATATTAGTTTGAATATTTGAATCCATAAAGGTAATTTTGTATTCATACCCGCATCAAACAAAACCTCTGTAAAACAAGTGTTTTGGACACGGGTATTAGATCGATTAAAATGTTGGTGTGTGTCAGTAATGGTTTGAGTTACATAAATATAAATGACCATTTCAAATAATTTATTTTTCGATTAAATTTATTTTTTTTAATATTACTTGTAGACATTTATTAATTATTGATTAGGTACCTATTATATTTTATAAAATGTTTATTTGGAAAATCGAAAAATAGTGTACGCCTATATGATACAATATCAAATAGTATAATGTATTATGTATTATTATCATTATTATTGATTTATTGTGTAAAATTTAACTAGACGACTGCTGCAAAAACGAGAACTTATTTGTCTCCATAATATTCTAATATACGGAATAGTCTACGAATACACTACACAGTTTAGCATTAAAATTTGAAATTTATCGAGCAAAAAAATACTTAACGACGTCAATGCATTTCAATGTTTTACAAATCAAATGGTTAGATAAGAATAAGATTTTAAATTCAAGTTCGCCAGCGAAACACCTTAAAACCATTTTGGTAATTTTTTTACAAATATACGTTAAACAATAGCTGCAATACGTATTTAATACCGATGGAATCAAACACGCGATGCGATCCCATCATAACATTAAAATAAAACAGTATAATGTTAATTGTATATATAATAATAATAATATGTAAAAGCAGGGATGATTTAAAACCTTGTCCGCAACATTAGCCATTCATGATGCAGTGCAGTATAATAATAGATATAAAAATCACGAACATTATTATTTTGTATGTGTGCATTACCATATTTTACTATTTCAGTATAATGCTGCAGAGGGTATATATGTCGACTATTTAAACATGATGTATATAGATTTGTCGAATGCGAATGAAATTGGGAACACAAAAGTTTTCTTTCCCTCCCGTACATCATCGACCACTAGTGCATTGCATGTCACCATAATAATATTTTCATTCTAGTACACTGTGTTATCTGTAATAAATATCATCGTTGATTATACCTATAAGCCCGAAAAAATCAAAAAAAAAAAAATTACAATAATCGAATAGTTTATAATTCATTTTTTAATAATTGATTTTTTTTTAACGCTTGCGAAATACGTAATACACTTGAAAAGGACACCACTTAAATAATGAAAACGTGTGAATTCAGTAAAAATAATTTATATACATAGTTTATGTTTTAGACGTAAACATAATATATTATACTATGGGCATGTGCAAGCCCGCTGGTTCGCGAATAAAAAAGGGTGTACTGGACACGATAAATCGTTCTCGTGTAAAGTTACTATTTGGAAAAAAAAAGCTGAATATTTATTAAATATTGTCGTCTCTACCTACTATACCTGCCTTTCTGTTAGTATTCAACAGTGCAAGTTTTAATATTTAATAATAATAATAACGAGGTATTTATGACTATTATAATATACGAATTCATTAATGATAAATTGCATTAAACTTCGTCGTCCTGCACAAAACAGCTTCTTGCACTACACTGTAATATATACAAAATAATATATGGATTAGGGATTTAATTGTATAATATATTCATCACTGCTGCTAAACTGTTACCCACGGATTCGAACGTGTTCGACCCGTTACATAATATATCATAGGTATGTTTCTTATAATTCCACACTTGTAATGATGAATATAATATTTTATGCATGTTCTCGCAACAAAATAATTTTCCATTGGTAAACCGCGGTCCATGGGTAGCGTAAGAACTAAGTTAAGAAAAAATGTCATTAAGTATTATAAAATGAAAAAAAAAATCATGACATTTTTAAAACAGTTCCATTGCTACCACGTGTAAAAGTAAAACTTACAGTGATTTGACCGAGATGGTGTTATTACACTTCTTTTGTCTCATGATTGTAATGTTAATTTTAAGTAATAATTTAATATTTTTTTTTATTAAAATCCATTAAACACAACATCACAAAATGTATATCGTTTTTACTAAGCACCTTATTATGTTTCAGGTTTTTAAAATATTGTACTTGACAGATTTATCAAGTTCATACTTCATTAGGTAAGTACGAAAAACAAAATAAAAATATAAACATATAATTAAAACTAATGTTTTAGTAAAAAACAAGATGATTTAAATAAGAAAAAAAAAATACATTTTTTTCCGGTTTTATTCAATAATTTGGCATTATTTTAATGTAGATTTCAACTTACGTATCTTAAAATTAATGATATCATTATAATATGAATTATTAAATTCATGAGTTTAATAATTATAATTGAGAGTAAATTGTAAATATTTTTCTGTAATATTAAGAGTCAAAATAAAAAAATTGTGAACTCTTTGAGTGTATTTTTTCGTAGGTCACTACAATTGATGTTATAATAATTTTAATTTTGTTATAAAACAAATTTCTGTGAATGAAACAGATAGTTCACTATTCAACATCAATATTTTAGTACCTATATATAACTAATAGTATTTACTATATAGTATATGACTATCCATTATTTATTAATCATACACACACACACATATTATATATATATATGTATATATAATACATAATATAACAAAACTGGGTTGAATTTATTTTTTCCAAAAATGTCACATTTAATTTGTAAACCTATGTATAGTAAAATGTTGTGAATTTATTCGATCTATAAATTGCTTTATATTTGTTTAAACGTTTTGAAAATATCACTATGTAATTATATAAATACGTAGGTAATGAAAACAAGTTTTAAAACTCTACGAATAATATTATTTGAATATTAAATATTTACTATCATTTTTTTTTTCAAATATCTAATTTTGTTAATATTTGAATTTTAACATCAATTTCAAAAATGTATAAAATAAATTGTGCGTATTTATTTCTGCAGATAATTGAATACATTATAAGAAAAACCTTATTTTATATGTTTAAGCCTCGGTTATTAAAAAATTGAAAATCATGTGCATTTTCAGCTATAAAATAATTTGTTAATATTCATTTAAACTCAGAAACATCCTCTATGAACATCAAAGCAAATTAAACATAATATATATGACGTATACAAAAATAAATTAAAATAGTTACACGTCGTTGTAAAACTTATTTCAAATTTTCCTCACTATACAGAATATAAAAAAATCTATATGCATTATTTTTAAAGAAAAAAAACAATAATAATTAATTTTAAAATTGTACTATATTTATCTAATATAATATTATTATAAAACATACTTCTATATATATATATATATGTATAAAATACATAAATATAATTTACTTTTATTTTAAAATTATCATATAATTTACCATAGCTAGAAAGGAAAATTTGTATTCAAACAATTACATTTTATCTCTTCGCAATCCATATACGTAGAGAATTTCGAATTAATTAACCCGTTGTATGTACGAGTAGGTATTTTTAGTTATGAATCTTTTTAATTTTCATTACTCCATGCAAATGTTATCTATTAATTAAATGTCATATTCTACAGAAGCTAATTCAATTAAAGTATGACATTTGAATTACTTCTTTCGGGATTACATTTACATTTTAAATTAATAAAGTTGACATACCTTATGGATTTTAATGAATGATTTAATATACATATATATTTTTTTTATGTATAATAGAATATTCGAACGCGAAAAAAATTAACGTTGGTAATGTTGTAACGTCAAGTCGTATTACGCGGTTTATTTTATATAAATAATATATATTTTTATTAAATTATAAATATTCGCAGGTTCGTATATATGCGCAATGAAGCCACAAATGTTATATTACAATACAGCACAAGCCGTTAAAAAATTGCGTTATACCCTGTTATTACATATTATTATTATTGTTCAAACGCATCCTCCATTATTTATAATACAAATTACATATTCCTTCTCTTTTAGATTATCATGCTTGCTACTCTAGTACTGCAATATAATATATTAAAACGCAGCTCGGCGCTTGCAGCATGACGTGTATTCGATGGATTTTCTTATTATTTTTTTGTTTTGTTTTATGTAAACGTCCGCGCACCGTCCGTTTTAGTAATAGCGTGTTTAGTGATTTTATTGTATTCCGTGAACATTTAAAAACAATTTGTTATGCGATGTCGTCTGTTTGTCGTATCGTGATTTTTTCCGTTTTGTGCAGCATGCACGTGTACTGTCCACGGTGGTACTATAATATATTTATTCGCACACGTACAGGTGGCGTATGTGTGTGTGTGTGTGTGTGTGTGTGAAAAAAACCAAATTAATCTCCGCCATCTTTTGACCCGGAACCTTTAATGCGTTCGCGTCAGTATCTGTCAGCCGAAATTTATGATGTCTTACCTCGTTCGGTTGGATACCGCGGAGGAAATGACGTTTTCTTATAAATGTCTCTGTCATACCGTGTGTGTGTGTGTATATATATATATATTATACTTGCATTCCAGTTCGTATCCGTTTATCCTCCGGTCGCGACTGCTCAACTATTACGTATACCACGGCACAGCTATCTGTAGATGATATACATATATATTTTCACTGTACTTACATTTTATAGAGTGTTTCCGGGTGTTCCGTTAAAACTTTAAAAATTATTAATTTTTTACTTTTTTTTTAAACTTTCTCGAGTCAGTAATTCAGATTTAACGATCTACGCATATCTTGAATTTGAGATTAATTGAATTAGATCCACAGTGGTTACTTTATACTGGCATAGAGTAATTATTCTATGTTTACTGGTGAGTGACAAGTCATAAAATTATGGTTTTAATAAATAATAGGTTTCGCTGAGATACTCAATTCTCTCATGTTTAATATCGCTCAGATATTTCGTTGCACATATTGTTTGAAATAAGTCACGAAATAAGTTTTTGATTCCACTCACTGAAATACCAATAAACATAATCATTCTCTAGATGTCGAAGGAAAACTTAGAAACGCCATGAGTTAGGGTAGTGGTTAGAGGTTATGGGTACTGACTGAAACTGTTACGGATTTTGATAATTTTAAGTAACGCAATTATTATAATAGTAGCAACTGATGCATGTAATGTTCGTATGAAGTCACTATTGACGGTGCGATAATATTATAATCCCGTTTGAGATCATCAGCCGATATGATAATATTGCAGATAATATTAAAAAACAAAATCATTCTACTAGTCCGAAAAGCTCTGATAAATAAAATAAAATATAATTATGTACATTAGTATGGCCAACCATTTGTTGGTCTGCGTGGAATTTGTGCATGTCATAGCGCTCATTTTATATAATAATGGACTGTTATGTGTGTAAGGTATATAGGTAGTTTGACAACGATACGAATATTATAATATACCTATATTACCTGTGTTTGATTGTGTGTTTGCGTGTTTCGCCTTAAAAATAATAATTACACATAGTATACAATAATATTATGAAATACATATATTATGCATTTTTAATGATAGTTTTGACGTATACGTTAAGAGTTTAGAAATGATTTATGCTATGCTGTAAAGGAGTACGCAGGGTAAACTGTTTATTTAATTTAAAGTAACACGAAACCGAGGCGAATAATTGCGCTGAAAAAAAAACTGTTTTTTCGACAAAAATAAAAAAATATTAAAAAATACACTATGAGTACAATTTCCTTAGCGTTATTATTTTTTATTTTATCGTTATTAAAATGTATTCAAGAACTTGACGATTCAATAATTTGTGAACGTAATGCGGTTGGACATTCGAAAATCCAAAGTCAATGTACTGAAAATATTATTAAGCACATGTAAAATGTTTTTTTTTCAAACCTAACCTAACGAGTACCTATACATATATTTCACGTTATTATTATCTATTATACCTATATACGATTATGTATGCGATTCCAATTATAATCAATTCAATTATTATATTCAATCTTATTGTCAATAATTTTGACAATCAACGCTGGTTGAATAATAATTATATGATATATATTACATGCTATATTTGTATTTTAAAACGTGAAGTGTTCTTACTACAACTATAAAATTGTAACGTTTAGACTTTTTCAAATGCCAATCGTCAAATATTTTACTTATTTTCACGATTTATTGAAGTCATCGCGTTCGTTAGACCGTTTTTCTAATTTTATTGACTCAACAACACACACAGGATTGGCACAGTACAAATTCGTCTATACTTCGGACCGTTTGTGTATTATAGACATATTATCATATTATTATTTATTATCGTGTTTGGTATATTTGTTTGTTAGATATATAAATATGATCAGGATGGCTCACAACGAATTTTCTGTTCTTTTATTTTACAAAAGTTTTATCTGGAAAAACGTATAGTATTTTATCCTGTAGGTATATCTTATTATGGTATAAATTATAATGAAATATTTACTAAATTCGTCTTCATCGACAACAATATTATATCAAGTGTACTTTTTGTACTATTATATTAGGTAGTAGGTACCTATCAAATCAATTTTTCTGCGGAGTTTTAAGTACCTACTTCATTTGCACAGCACGATCGCCGACGGAAATCGTTTCCCAATATCTATACATCTCTTTGCTACAACATTATAATGTTCGGCCGCATTTACCGATTATAATATGCCACTGCATACCCCATAATATATTTCTCAGAGTAATTTTAGTCTTGATGCTAACGGATATTCGCATATATTTTAACATTATATTACACAATGTACCTATATTTTTTTTCTTTTCAACGTTTATTGCTTTCCGTTGTATTATGTACTGTTTCGGTGTTTTAAATATATTATATCCAATCATTAACGAGTTTAAACAGTTAAACGTGTACGTTTTATTTCGTTTTAATTTTAAGTATTTTCAGCCTTTTAATGAGGTTCTGTTTCTGTTTGTCGAGCCAAGTGGATTATATTATATCCGAAGCTAAAAAATATATAACAATTTTTACATCATGCTTAAATAGTATTCAACGGTTCGCTATTGTTTACGACCTTTGGATTATATATATAAACTCTATACTATCTGTAATAAATTAATATACGTTTTTAGGTACCTATCACGTGATAAAATGTTAGGATATGAAAATATATGTTTGGAATAGCTTCTGATTAATATTTAAATGAGAAAAAATTACCAAGTTATAATTATATTATTAAATTAATTATTTGTTATTCAAGCATTGGTAATATTTTGGCCACAAACTAATAGCCCCATGTACAATATAATAATGTAATATATAATATACATTGTTTTTAATTATTACTGAGTTACGTCAATAATAAATCAAATTTTTATTTTAGTATATTTAGTAGTGGCCGTGTGTATAACAATAAGATTATATTGTCTCCACTTCAACTACCAAATTCTGATATTAACTAATAATAAAATCAGTAAACCAAAACAGTATTAGTACGTATTCGGTTTAAAATAATGAATTTTAATTCTCAACAGATTTAAGTGTACGTCATGAATAATTTATTGTATTTAATTTTTTTTAATGCGATCATTAAAAATAATAATAATATTATATCATGTTGGTTGATAACAAAAAAAAAAAACAACAAAATTGTCTTTGTGATCTGTCTTCAATATGCCAAATATTCATTGTATTCAATATGATTCGACTATATAAATTATAATAATGAGGGTTTAATTTAATATCATAGGTATCTACATCATTTTAATTGTTATAGAAACCGATAATATTGCATTATCCATTACAAGCAGGATATAATATATAATATATTTTAATCCGTCGTATATAGAATATAAATATTGAATATTTCATTAATATTTTATAATATCGTTCGATTTGTATTCAGGTATTGTGCAGATAATTTTGGGTTTTCACGTACTCTATTTATGGTATTAAAATTATATGTATGTGTATAAATAAATTATTCCATTATCGTATGTTAAAATAAAACCAAGTATATTTCAATTTGTTCATTAGTACCTACTCGTACATTGAGTGCAGTATGTTGTTCATCTATTAACAATGTGTTTCGTAGAACGCCGAAGTAGGCTTAAATAATAATTCGCGAGATAATTAATCATAATAATATTGTTGTTAACATAATATATTTTGTATTGTTATTACAATAATATTATATGCATATTATTAATAATGGCAAAGATCTTACTACACAATAGAAACGTAGTCAGCAGAACTTCAAAGACGATTGAATTCGTGGTGGCTTATTTAGTTTATTATGACATTATTATGTGTACAGGTCTGTTGGCTGTAATGAATAATTATGAACGGTTGGACATTAAGCATTGCCGTTTGTCATCACAGTCCAACGATAGTGGTATGCAATGTGAGAAATATTTAAAACCGTAGTAGCGATAGCAGATGGAAACTAAACGTCAGCGAGTCGTGACGATTAAATAAATACATAGGTTACAAGAATCTACAAGGTTTTATCTATATCGTTTAATCGTTTTGAGATATTATGTGCGTATGTAATTAATTTAAAAGAATATGTTATAATTTAAAATCTGTATACATTCCGATATTCCTATAACTGCTGAATAAAAAGACAATTGAGGGACGTATGATCGACTATTTTAAAACAACCATAACCAAACACAATTTACAGTAAGAAAAAGAGTGGAATTCTAACAATATGGTGCACCAGCGTGTGCAAAACTTTGGTCAGGGAGTATAACTAGTTCGTGGATTTCTGGGGCTGCAACTGTATTAGTGCGCGCTGCTATTGAATTGCCTAAAAGATCAATAGATTTCCCCCCCACTTTACTTTTTCTTTGGGATAATTTAAATAAAAATAGCATATAAAACTCTAAGCCAAGGCATGAACATATGAAACAATAAATAATATGTAAAAATACTAAGAAAGTCATAATTCAAGATATTTCTTATTTTAAAAACATTATAAACGTATTTAATATTGGCAGTGTATTCGTTTTAGTAATAATAATATTTCAATTACCTAGTTTTATTAATTAAAAATAAATAATAAGAGAAAGCTATTTTAAAATACTAAATTAAATTTAAATCCTTATTTGTTTCGAAACATTGATGTAATAAGAATTAAAAAATATATATTATAATTAATGTATGTACAATGTACATAGTAAAAATGTACAATAAACATTTTACCAGATGTATAGTAAAAAAAAAAAAAAGTTAACAGTTAAAAATACGGTTAGTTTTTGTATAGATAAAATGTATAACTACATTAAATACTGTAATACTATTATAAAGTTCTCAAAGTGCGCTTAATCAGATAATGTTTTAAAAAATAATGTGGAGACAAATTGGATACTGATAAACTTGATTTTGCTTGGCATTTTCAATTAATTAATTCACTTAAAATAGGTACATAAATATAAGTACACCGTCTTAGAATAGTAAATACATTAAATGCAGTACTTATTTGAAAACACTGAGAAATAAATATCACTCTGATGCATTTTTAAAAATAGATCTTTGCTATTAAGAAAAAAAAATGAATTGTGTATGCACGAATTATTGGAGCGTTATACTTCCAAGTTTGAAATTTATATACTAAAAACTAGGTCATACACACTCAAATAACGTAGATTTTCATATCAAGATTCACATTTTTATTCAAGGATAATTAAAAAAAAAAAAAAAAATAGGGTTCAAAGCTTCCTAAAAGTCATATAGATTTACGTATATATATTGACATACTATAAAAGTACAATTTAAACGTTTTAAATAATACATACTAGATTATGGTTCTAAGAATGCAAAAATCGTTATTTATGGTTAGGTTTAAGAATAATTATGTCGCGCAAGTCATAGGTACAGTTATATTATATTTTTATCTTTTAATATTAAACTTGATTTTGAAGTATGATTTTCAACTATTACTGATATATTGTTATTGCATTTACCGAAAAGAAATTACGGGTTTTTTCGGAAAACTTTAATATAAAAACCCTAAACTATTAACTTATTGTAATAATAATATGTTTGGATATTGGATAAGTGGTGATGTAGGGACACTACTTTAAATTTATATATTGCACTATTCTTTTCTTCAAACTCAAAACTTTATAAATTTAAATGTTCATAAATACTTTATTACCTATTTGTTCAATAATCGATATTGATGTATAAATATTTCCGGAGAAATTTTTCAATTTAGTATATGTAATAGAGAAATAAAATAAAAATAGTGTTTGCTAATAAAAAATAAGTTAAAGCCGTAATGCATGCTGTGACCTCATATTTAATTGTTGTTGGTTTAAGCAGTATATTTTGTCTAGTTAGTTTATTTCAGTTTTAAAATCAATACTAGAACATTACAAACGAATAATTAGATTTAAATTAATTAAAACATTTCCAAAAGAGATATTTCAAACCAAAATAACCTACATTATGTTTGATCTAAGGTTTATGTTAAATTAGACGGGGACATATTAATTAGGAATCTTCATTTAAGGATGGTGATAAAGCAACGGATCATAAACACATAACATCTTCCGCTTCGACAACCCATTTGAGGTTTCAAAAATTGTATTGATTATACACAACATTCAGTACCAACGAAATGGAATAGTCATTATTTTGAGTAGGTACCTACATCAGTCTCTGGATTCTTGTTTACTGTTAATTGCAGTAGACTAAAATATATTTGAATTTGAATTTTACAAACCAAATAACAAATAGGTAGTAGCCCATTTAATTCTTTAAATGTGTAATAACCGATCTAAAAATATGAATACCTACGTTTTTTTTTTTTTTTTTTAAACAAGTAATAATACTGATTAATTGATTACACTACTATACAAATTCATTATACAATTTTATCACAATAATAATTAGAGTGCTTTGTCCAAAACTTTGTGCATTACGAACTACCTATTATTAATATTGATTATTAAAAATAATTACATGCTATTGTAAAAATTATAATATTTTATACTTACGTTTTTTCTATTAATAATAATTCTCAAATAGTGGTAATATATTTTTATGGCCGCGCGTAGGTATAATAATATTATTATTATTATTAGTATATACTTAATTCAATGGGTACTTTTTCTATAGTATAAATAATAAAACAAGGAGGGGTCTGCCACCAGACATTCCCACGTCGGTCAGTAAATATATAGCTAATAATAATAAAAGGTAACAGATAAACATCATACAATTATTAAACAGCCGGGTAAAGAAAATTACAAAACTGTATTATGTCATTAAATTCTGAAATTTCGTATTAATAGTTACTACATAGTAATATCTATACTCTATGTAGTTATAAGGTGACTAAATTTTAGATTGGTTGTTATATATTGAAAAGTTCCTACTTTAGAACAAACACGTGAGAGTAACATTTTTTTTTGCCCACTGTATGTGTTCTAAAATTATTTATAACTTACCCTGCAGAATTACCGTGTTTGTTTATTAAACCTACATAAAGTTACCGCATATATAGGTACTGTAACATAATGACTATAGTGATATATTTATAATTTATTTGAATCGACATCGATGAACATTTTTTAATACATAAGTCTATATTAAGATATTTATTTTAAGCTTATCAAAAATATCCTATATAATAATAATATAAGGTTTTAGTATATAATATTATTGGTTTGTAAAAAATCGATTTGCTACCAAATGATTTATTAGTATCTGAATAGGTTATCATGATTTTATTAGGTACCTACTAATGTTTGATAAAAATCATAGATAAAATAATAACTTAAAGCCTAATAAATGGTGAATATAAGATTTTTAATATTTATGAATACGTGATTAATAACTTAAATGTGTATTGTATAATCATTTTTAGTCCATGAAGATAATCGAACGGCGAAAAGCTAGTACAGTGTATTGGTACCTAAATATTAGAAATAGTAGGTAAGAAGTTTGAACTATCTGAGAGGTATTTAAATTATAAAATTCAAATGATAATCTAATAATCTATTGTACATATTAGTTGCCCATCATTAAAATAAATAATCAATGGATACACAATATGGAAGGTAGACAAACTGAATATTTTATTTTTTATATTAACCATTGGTTAATTGTTTAGATGCAACTTCTAGATACAACAGTTATTACATCTATTTAAAAAATAAAATCATTTTACGTAACTATACATTTATTTAATTGTTAAATCTTACAAAAACTATAATTATCATACTAATTGTGTACAATTAAATTTATATTAAAATAATGCCAAGTGTTGTTAAAAGTTATCTAAAATTGTTTTAATATATAAGCAAAATCGTTGTGTAACTCAATCATTAATTAGGAAACCAATAATAGGTACATAAAATTTTGTAATTTTAATAATTTAGAAACCACAAGTATTAAATAATAACTTAATGTGGCTTATTATTATTAAGTTATTTATTTAGCACACATCGTAGTAAAATCGTAGTAAAATATGTATAATAATTGTATTACAACCAAGAACTATACATAATATTCATTATGCAATACAATATGTATTATATACTAATTTTTGATTCGTTCTTAATAAATTCCCTTTATAATCAACGTTGAAAGGTTCTCTAATTTAAATTTCCCAATTATTTTTATAATTATTGTTTAAATGAAAATGTCTCAACTACCGAAGATTTTATGATCGAGTCAAAAAATGTTATTATATTATAATATATTATAAATTTGAAATATTATTAACTATAATATCTCACTCATATTATGTAGTTTATATAGATTTGCAGTATAATATTTAGACTAATGAGCAGTTAGAATATGTACATCACTTAAATTTTTAAATTTTGATATAAAAAAAAAAAAAAAAAAAAAAAAAATGGTGGATTTTAGTTTAATTATGATAATATATCAAATCCTAAACTACGACATTCGTCATAAATAATTGATTACGTTTAAAATTTACATCTAGTTAAAACCATTTTTTTATTATTATTATTATTAAATAAATAAATAAGAGCTAAATAAAATTGTTGTTTTAAACAACTTTTGTTGCCAAACACAAAGTTATGCATAATGCAATAATTTTGCTGTTAAAATTCAAACATCATGCATAAAAGTTTATCAAAGAATAGCTG